>SJYC01055464.1:0-16985 GCA_006408675.1 Madoqua kirkii | reverse complement strand
TCCTGAGGTCTGTGCCCTGTGATGGCATTCCCCTCACTTCCAAGAGCAAGGGGCTTCCCCCGTGGCTCAGCGGTAAGGAATCCTCCTGCAAAGCAGGAGCCACAGGAGACAGTTCGATCTCTGGGTCGGGAAGATCCCCTGGAGGAGGGCATGACAACCCACTCCAGTATTCGTGCCTGGAGAATCCCGTGGACAGAGGAGCCTGGTGGGCTACAGTCCACGGAGTCGCAAAGAGTCGGACACGACTGAAGCGACTCAGCACGCACACGCATGAGGGCAAACCCTGCCCCTCGCACCGCGTGTGTGGCCAGGATGCAGGCTCCGCTCAGATGGGGGCCTCTGCCCCGAGGCTGCCCAGGAGGCTGGGCTGTGGTCCCGGCTGAGGCTCCATCAGGGCGGCACTGGCTCTGAGGTCACTGGTGGATTCCGTATGGACGGGGGTTCAGGTCTTTCCTGTCTGTGGGCCGGGACCCAATGTCAGTTCTTTGTACTGGAGCCTCGGGGCACCTCATAACCTCTGATCCTGCCTCTCTAGAACATTGCATCCGAGACAGGGAGACAGAGACAGGAGAGAGGAACCCAGGAGGAGGGACCAGGCGGAGTCACAGACTTTGCATCAGTGAGTCTTGGAAATGACAGCCCATTGCTTCTGCCTGATTCTGTTCATTTGAACCCAGTCCCAAAGCCACTCCACCCTCAGGGAGGAATCACACAGGATGTGGGCCTGGAGGCAGGGATGCTGGGGGCTGTCATGGGGCTCACCATCCACAGGCAGAGGAGGGACAGGACAGGAGGACCTTACCCACTTACCACTCATCTGTGGAGTAAAGACTGAAGCTAAAGGAGAAGCAAGGGGCAGCGGATGAGATGGTTACCTAGCATCACGGACTCAATGGACATGAACTCTGGGAGATAGTGGAGGGCAGAGGAGCCTGGCATGCTGCGGTCCACGGGGCTGAAAAGATCAGATGCAACTTAGTGACTAAGCAACCACTACAAGGAGGGAAATGTAAGAGAATCAATTCCAAAGGAATTAAGAATTAAAGAAGAAGGCCTCCCACCCAGCAGGCAGTGCCCCATCCTCACCCCACCCACCCCTTGTGTGCCCTGTCATGGTCGGGGAGGAGGATTCCAGGGCATGTGCGTTTCTGGAACCCGGTTCCCCCTGGTGGACATCGGCCAGTCCATCCTCTTCCTCTTCTGAATTTTCCAGGGCCTCCAAATCATGTAAGTATTGAGTCCATTTCTGATCTTTCTCTCCCATCACTGGGCTGAAGGGAACCTGTGAGTCCATATATCCTTGTTTAGCTCAGACCCCCCCAGAAGGGAGATTCCTGGTCTAATGCAAACATGATTTTAACAGTGGTCACACTTTCCAAACTCTGAGGTCTTCTCGACCACTCTGAGCCTTGTTTGGGAAAGCAGCGGTCCCGTGCTGGGGCTGCAGCCCCGAGGAGGGCAGCCGAGAGGCTCGGCCTGCAGGGAAGGCAACTGGAGGCCAGAGGCCGCCGCTGCCGCCGCCCACCCCAGGGCTCGGCCTCCTGCTGCCGGTGGCTCCCCTAGGAGCTGTTCAGGAAGGTGGTCCCCTCCCACTGCCTGGGCTCCAGGAGGGCAAGGAGCACCCGGCCCCCACCGTCCATGCCAAGGCCACCCAGTTCAGTGGCGTGGCCCACCGCGTCATCACTACCTGCCTTGGGACCCAAGCGTGTCCGCCCGCCACAGGGCCAGGGTGGTGGAACACTGGATCCCTGGGGCCAGGGCACCTGAGAGAGGGCCCAGGAACCCCTGTCCAGTTCTAGAAGCTTCCTGTCCTTGGAGAATTGGGTCTGTAGCTTGCCAGCTGTTCACTGTGGCTGTTGAGTGGGAAGGACGGGAGGGGTCCTTCCATCCCAAAGCCAGCTCAGCCTGCCCCCACGAAACCAGGCCCCACCGCTCACTGTGTGTGCACTGGGCTTCAAGGAGAGGGCACCCCATCTGCCCGGGAACGCGGTGTGGCTGGAACTCTCTCGGTGAAGTGGCCCAAGGGCTGCCCTGGGAGGCAGGTCTGGGGCTCCCCACTCTGGCCCCAATCACAGAGAATCCTGTTAGCAACACTTTTCACAGCGGTGTAGCCCAAATAGGCCATACCCTGTGAGCTTGTGAGAAGTCTCAGGAAAATGAATCCAGGGTGGGTCCTCCTTGACCCCACCTCAAGGCTTCCCCAGTGCTCCCGGGGAAGCCCCTATCCCAAGTCAGAGCCGACACCTAGGTGACCCCTCCTGAGCGGGGCTTGATGAAGGTCTCTGCACTGTAGGAGAGGTGAGGAAGGCTTCCGCAGGACCTCAGACCCACCCTGGGGGCAGGGGCTCCGGGGGGCTGTGGTGAAGGAGCCGCACAGCCAAGCCTCCCGGAAGGCGGAGGCCCTTCTGCAGGGAACAAAGAGCGGGCCCCGGGTCAGGGGCGCTCGTGGGTTGGCGCAGTCACCGGGCGTTAGTTATCAGGTGCCTCTGGGCTTTGAGCTTCCCTAGTGGCTCAGACGGTAAAGGATCTGCCCGCAAGGCAGGAGACCGGGTTCAATCCCTGGGTCAGGAAGTTCCCCCGGAGGACATGCACACTGGCCTTGCCTGGTTCTAAGTGCTTTTGTTGTTGATCAGCCGTGTCTGACTCTTTTCGACCCCATGGACTGCAGCAAGCCAGGCCTCCCTGTCCATCACCATGTCCTGGAGTTTGCTCAAACTCGTGTCCATTGAGCCGGTGATGCCATCCAACCATCTCATCCTCTGTCATCCCCTTCTCCTCCTGCCCTCAATCTTTCCCAGCATCAGGGTCTTTTCCAATGAGTCAGCTCTTCACGTCAGGTGGCCAAAGTGTTGAGTTTCAGCTTCAACATCAGACCTCCCAATGAATATTCAAGGTTGATTTCCTTTAGGATGGAGTGGTTGGATCTCCTTGCAGTCCAAGGGGCTCTCAAGAGTCTTCAACACCACAGTTCAAAAGCATTAATTCTTCGGCGCTCAGCTTTCTTTGGTCCAACTCTCACATCCATACATGACTAACTGGAAAAACCGTAGCCTTGAGACGGACCTTTGTCTCTGCTTTTTAATACACTGTCTAGGTCAGTCATAGCTTTTCTTCCAAGGAGCAAGCGTCCAAGTGCTTTGCAGAAGCTAGCTCGTGCTGTCCCGCCGCCCACGGAAGCCAGGTCCCACTGCACCGTCGGAGGCGCGGGGGTCGCGCCTGGATCGCCCCCACCCAGGGCGCTGCTGGCCGGAGGACGCGACAGGGGAGCTCAGCCAGGGCCGCGGGCGCCACGCAGGCGGCGCGGCCGGGAGGGTCCGCTAGACGGCGCTGCGGCGCCGGCGAACTCGGGGAGGCGCGGGCTGGGCCTCGCGGGCCGCCGTCCGCGCTATAAAAGGCGCGGCGCGCGCTCGCTCGTCCTTTCCTGGCGGCGAGGATGGAGAGGTCCGTGCGCCTCGTTATGGGGTCTAGGTGGGAGGCCGAGCGCCCGCCTGCCCCAGGGCCCGCCTGCCACCGAGCCCCGCGCCCGGCGTCTCCGCCCGGGGTCCTCTCAGCAGCTCCCTGCCTTGAAAGCCTCGGGATATGGCGAGGCAGCGGTGGCTTAACGGGTGAGTAGGGACATTAGGGCCACGCGCCCCCCCGCCGCCCAGCCAGCCTTCCGGTTCGTTGCGGTGGAAATCGAAGCGCAGGAACTTTTAGCGTCTGGTTTTGTCTTTAAACGTGTTGATCGCCTCTCTATACTAGGCCGTGTCTCAAAGCTAGGTGGTCTGCGGGTTATCCGTGGGTGTAGCGTAGCCGGTGTGGGAGCGGGGTCCCTTTCTCGCAACAGTGGGGAGGGGGGCGGCATGCCTAGCGCGGCCCCTCTGTCCCCTGGGGTCTGCACGCTGTATCCTCACCTCGGTTTTCCACACAGCCCGAAATGAAGCAGGGAATCAAACGCAAGGTACCCGGTTCGGCGTGCAGACAGGTGTAGGCCTGGAGGTTGAATGCAGCAGAGCCAAGCCGGGGGGAGGGCCTCGCTGCGCGCTTCGCAAGCGCATAGGGTCCCGGGACTCGGACCCACGCGTGTCTCGGTCTTCCCCGCGCTGCCCCTGGAGGCGTTGCAGGTGTGGCTGCCGTGTCACGTCTGCGTCATGAGGTGGCAGAGAGGAAGGAGGCTCCGTCTACGCCCAGTGTCCTGGCCCGTGGACCTCTGGATGATTGACAGCCTGACACTTGGCAAAGTGCCCACCGAGGGTGGGTGTGGCCAGAAGCCTGTCCTAAGAGTGCTTTAGTTCTCTCCTGGCCCCTGGCTGGGCCTCGGGACACCCCAAGGTTGCCGTGTGAGGAGCGGCAGCAGGTGGGTGTTTGCCCTCTGGCTCAGCCAGCAGCGGGAAAGATGGGTAGGTTTCAGCAAGGCCGCCCTCCTTGCATTACAAGATGGTGGCACTAAAATTTCACTTTCAAAGGTGAGCTCAGCCACCCAGCAACTGATGTAATTGAACTTGTTTTAGGTGGATTGAAATGTTACAGGATATTCACAGGTAGCAATTCTGCCTCTTAAAAGAAATTTTATGATAGATTGTACAGCCAGAAACTCTTTAAAAGAAAAGGTTGCCAGACAGACAGTTCAGAAGGCCAGCTGTAGTAGCCTATGGTGAGGTCCATTTAAATTCCAGAGCGTTTTTTCCTGTCGCCTTGTTAATGTACTTTTCTGATCCATTGATCTATCCAGGGTCTCACTGGTAGCTCCCTGGGGGAGAAGGTGCAGAGATTTCTGAAGGTGGGGGGGCGGAGTCCTCCTGGATGGGCTTCCTAGGTGACTTGGTGTTAAGGAATCCGCCTGTCAGTGCAGGAGACCCACGAAACTTGGGTTTAGTGCCTTCGTCAGAAAGATTCCCCGGAGAAGGGAATGGTAAGCCACTCCTGTATTCCCTGGGAAATCTCATGGCAGAGGAGCCTGGCTGTGCTGTGGTCCCCCGAGTTCATCAGACACCAGCCTGCTGCGGGCGTTGGCACGGGCAGACTGGCAGCCTCAGCTGACCGCCAGGGGCTCCGTGCCAGCAGCCCCCTTCAATGGTTTTAATACTCATTAGTAGCTTCTACTCGCTGATTCTGGACCAACCGTTCTTGTTATTTGATACAGAAAGGATGGCGACTGTTGTCCTGTGAATGAAGGGGAGAGTGAGCAGCCTCCCGGTCCTGAGCAAGGTAAGAAGCTGTTCCTTGAGGCCTCGGGGGGCGGTCACTGCCCTGCAGATGCCGGACTTGCCGGCACCACGGGTGCGGCCACCCTGCTGCGCCCGTGCCGTTGGGGCAGAGAGGAAGCGGCTATTTCTACGCTCAGTGCTCAGGACCGTGGGCACTAAGAATGGTTTGTAGCCGGACATCACGGAGCATTACCCAAGGGAACCCCTTGTTCCCGCCTGCGCAGAAGAGAAGGCTGGGAGGACTGAGCAGACAGGCACACGGCGAGCTTGGGTCCAGTGGGATTGACCAGGAGAGGGTCTGCTGGAAACGATGGTTCTGTGTGGGAGGACTTTTTAGGAGTCCTGGAGCACCTCTGACGGGCCTCCCTGGCTGAGGGCTGCTGAGCTGGTGTCCTGTGCCACCCAGCCTACGAGTGCTCGTGCCCTGAGCGCCTGTCATAAGGAGTCCCTTGAGGGAAGGCCAGAGGATCCAGTTGACAGCGCTGCTGCAGGAAAGCAGGGTTTGGGAAGAGTCGCTGATTAGATTGCATCTCACAGATCCGTAAGCGTGGCTGGTCCATGGGGAGGAGAGCTGCAGGTGGGACTCTTCAGGACACGTGTCAGGACGGGTGAGTTGGGCAGGAGGCTGGCGGGGCTGACACCTTCTGGACCCTCACAGTAGACAGTGGTTTGCCAGAATCTGGGTGTGGGCAGTGGATGAAATCCTGGAGGGGAGTCGGGTCATTAGCTGATGGGGCACCTGAGTGGCGAGTTAGGGGTGTGTCGAGGGGAGTGTGTGCAGCCGTCTGGGATCAGTTGTGGGGGTGTTCGGGGACCCGACGGTGAAAGCCGTCCTGGACAGAACTGAGGGCAGGATGCAGCTGGTGACTGCCTGCTGCCGGGGGTGAGGTGCTCCTGAGGTGGCAGCTGGCTCCCCTGCGCTCGGGTGAGCAGCCCTCACGCCCTGTCGTCCCTCCCACAGGGCAGGCGAGGCGGTTTTGAGATAAGTTGGGTGTGGTGTTCTGTTTTAAGAATGATCTTGAACTTGTGGCTGCAGCTAGCTTTTTTGCCCACATCTCATATTCTGTGCTTGCATTTTCTGCAGCTTCACTGGAGTGGGGCCGGGGTGACGGTGGACTTGCCAGAGGTCAAGACGGCTGCAGGTCGCAGCAGGTCCAGTCTGTCCACCTTTGATCCTGGCAGCGGCATGTCCTTCCCCACCCTGAGGACCCCCGCTGGCTGAACCCCCTAGAAACTGGGTGGAATGTTCAGGGGATGAGGCTGAGGAGGCTTGTCTTTGCCTCTGGAGCCCCACTGCTGTCCTGAGCTCTCCACCCAAGGTAAGGAGGCTTGACCAGGGGAGGGGCCTCGGTCCAGCCCTCCAGCACCGGCAGGCGTGCCTAATGGATCCCCTCGGTTTCCTGTCTGCAGGTGAGAACCCTGGAGAATAGCCCAGAAGCCATTCGCCGCCAGACCCGAGGGCAGTACAGAGCCTGGGAAAGGCATGGCCTTGGAAGTTCCTCTGAAGAAGGGCGTGCGGGCTTACCGCTCCGTGTTGAAAGGCAGTGGCGTGTGCTGCTCCCCTGGTGTGGGTTGGCAGGGTTGGGGCAGCGGCTGTGTGCCTTACAGAAGCTTAAACAGAGGCCACGTGGAGCTCAGGGAACCAGAGATGACAGCCCGGCCGCAGGGGCGGGGCTGGGGCGGGACAGGAAGGGAGCGGTGTCCACCTCAGGGCGTGGTCCTGAAGTCCTCCAGCTGGGAGGGGCAGGATCTTTTGCTTGGGCCCACCCCACAGGCCTGAGCTGTCTGGATTATTCCCCCCCCCCCCACCTGCCCAAGGGGAGAATGTCGATGAGGTTGGCAAATTAGTCCTTGTCAGGTAAAGATGACCAGGACCCCAGAGGAGTATTTAACAGGCTTTACTGAGGAAGCGCTCCCCTGCGGGGTTCCCAGACCCGAAGGAGGCAGGTCCGGGAAGTCCGCGCCAGACCGCACTAGAAGTTTATTTATATCTGCACGCTGTGGGGGATGGCCAGGTTAGCAGAAGGGGTTTGGATAGGTTGGCGGTTCGTGGCGCCGGGGGCTGATAGGTCTTTCTATGCGGCTGGGGCGAGGGGGCTTTGGTGTTGGAAGTGTGCTGTCATTGGTCCCCGGGATCCAGAAGCCTCCCTCCAGCCATTGGGTGAGAGGAGGGGTGGCTCGTCATGGCAGCCAGGGAAGTGTGCTGTCACTGGGGACCTTCTCATGGCCCCCGAGGTCCGACCTTACAGTCCTGAGCGTCTCACAGCTGGAACCTTGAGACCCCTGTTTTCAGCACAGGTTGTTTCAGTGAGCGGAAAGATCTCCCGTCTTAGTGAAGGAGCATGTCCCCATGTTGGCAAAACTATAAATAATAAATGGATCTTGGATTAACTGCCTTGACTTGCCTTTCTCTGATCAGCCGGGGCCCCACCAGGAGCTGAGGGTGTGAGGGGTCAGGGTCCTGGGCGCTCTTCCTGGACAGTGACAGCTTTTTGAAATCACGGAGCCTGAAGTTCCCCTGTAACTGCGCCCCTGCAACGTCCACGTTTGGTCCAGGTCAGGGCTGGTCACAACTGAGGACCATGGGCTCCGGTCACCCTTACCCTTTGCTCCAGTCAACCCCAAGCAGCCCGCTGCCAGGATGTGGTCCAGGGCTGGCTGTACCCTCCCCTTGCCCATTTGCTGCAGTAGACTCTCCAGGCTGAATGGCACAGAGGTACTCGGGGAAAAATGGGAAAGCTGGCTTGAGAGAACTAAGGCCATCGCGTCCTGTCCCATCCTTCATGGTGAGTAGGGGAACGATGACACTTTTCTTGGGCTCCACAGTCACTGGGGACAGGGGTGATGGCCGTGAAATTAAGACGCTCCTTGGGAGAAACACTGACAAACTTCATGTGTTAAAAAGCAAAGAGATCACTGTGCTGATGAAGGTCCATATAATCAAGGCTGTGGTTTTCCCAATAGTCAATCCTAAACGCAAAGCAACCCTGCATATTCACTGGAAGGGCTGAAGCTGAAGCTCCAAGCTTTGGCCACTTGATTCGAGGAGCCAATTCATGAGAGAAGACCCTCATGCTGGGAAAGGTAGAAGGCGACAGAGCAAACTCGGGGCGCTGGGGAAGGGCAGGGAAGCCCGGCGAGCTGCACGCAGTCCACGAGGCCGCAGCTGCACACGACTCGGTGACTGGACAGTACTTCACAGAAAAGCTTTATTTACACAGAGTTCTCCAGAAGAACAAAGCCCTGGCCTGGGCAGCTCCCAGGCACAGCCCTTGGTGCTTGGGCTCTGAGTCCTTCCCTCTCCTGCCAGCTCCACTGTCACTGTCGGGAGTGGGAGCAGGGGGGCGGGGGGCGGTGGTGGTGGCACGGGCAGGAGCCGCGTGGCTGCCGGGCTCTGGCGGCAGGGGGCCTCGTGGCGTGGGAGGCGGGGCCCGCGGCCCTCAGGTGTACTTGGTGTTGGAGATCTCTTTCCAGAGCAGGGTCTTGAGGTGGCTGAGCACCAGCGAGTGGTGGGCCTCCACCTGGCTGGCCAGCCCGCTCAGCGTGGTGCAGGTGCGCAGCTGCCTGCCCAGCTCGGCGCGCAGGCCGGCGGGGGCGCCGGGCAGCAGGTAGTCCCGCAGCAGCTCACACACCTTGGCCAGGTTGGGCTGCACCAGGTCGCCCTTGCACTGGCGCAGGAGTGTGTCGCAGGGCGCCCGGCAGTCGCGGCCGTAGGTGCAGTCCGCGCTGCGCTCGCAGTGGCGGCCCCGTAGGAAGCGGCGCACGGCGGCCTCGGGCGCCACCTGCTGCAGGTCGGCCATCCTGAAGTCGTACTTGGCCGTGTAGCCCACGTTGGCCAGCGTGGTCTCGCACATGTAGAAGGTCCCGTAGGCGCCGTGGAAGAGCTCCTCCACAAACTCCAGCAGGCCGATGGCGATCTTGGCGCGCCAGGGCCAGGCGGGCCCCAGCCACTGCTGCAGGGCCCCGTGCAGGGCGGGCGGCAGCAGCGGCCGCAGCAGGGCCGGGAGGGCGGCTGCGAGCCCCGAGCTGCGTGGGACGCCCTCCGTGACGTAGAGGTCCCCGCAGTGGCCCAGCAGCGGCGCGGCGTGCCCCTTCCCCTGCAGGGACAGCAGCAGCAGGAACTCGTTGCGCTTCAGCAGCGCCCACACCGACTTGGCCTCGGCCAGTGACACCTTGCTGTCCTTGTTGAAGTCGGCCATGAGCAGGACCTGGCCGACCAGCGCGGGCAGCGAGGGGAGGTCTCCCAGATTAGCCTGAGGTTTGGGACCAGGAGAGAGGGGAGGCGGGACGTGGGCACGCAGCTGCAGGCTTGGCACCCGGCGCCACGCATCAGCCCGATGGGGGAGGCCGGCCTCCAGCCCCCGGGATGAAGCAGGCAGCAAGGCGCTGGGGAGGCCCCCTCACCACTCCTGGAAAGCCCACCTGTGCTCTCCCCCCAGCGCTCGGGGAGCCCGGGGACTTCCCGCACGAAGGTGGGAGCCCTGCGGGGGTCACTCACCCCTCATCTGCCCCACCCACTCCTGGGTCCCACCTCCTCCCTGGCCTCTTCCCCACGGATGCCCTGCCCCCTGCCCCCTGCCCTCTGGCTCCGGGCAGGTTCTCATGCCTGTGGGTGCTCCCTGAGCCTCGTGCCTGTGGGGTCTGCTGGAACCGGCGGGCTAGACAGATACCCCCTGGCCTGTGTGGCCACCCCCATCCAGCTTGCTGCCTGCCCTGATGGCGCAGGAGTGTGTCGCAGGGCGCCCGGCAGTCGCGGCCGTAGGTGCAGTCCGCGCTGCGCTCGCAGTGGCGGCCCCGTAGGAAGCGGCGCACGGCGGCCTCGGGCGCCACCTGCTGCAGGTCGGCCATCCTGAAGTCGTACTTGGCCGTGTAGCCCACGTTGGCCAGCGTGGTCTCGCACATGTAGAAGGTCCCGTAGGCGCCGTGGAAGAGCTCCTCCACAAACTCCAGCAGGCCGATGGCGATCTTGGCGCGCCAGGGCCAGGCGGGCCCCAGCCACTGCTGCAGGGCCCCGTGCAGGGCGGGCGGCAGCAGCGGCCGCAGCAGGGCCGGGAGGGCGGCTGCGAGCCCCGAGCTGCGTGGGACGCCCTCCGTGACGTAGAGGTCCCCGCAGTGGCCCAGCAGCGGCGCGGCGTGCCCCTTCCCCTGCAGGGACAGCAGCAGCAGGAACTCGTTGCGCTTCAGCAGCGCCCACACCGACTTGGCCTCGGCCAGTGACACCTTGCTGTCCTTGTTGAAGTCGGCCATGAGCAGGACCTGGCCGACCAGCGCGGGCAGCGAGGGGAGGTCTCCCAGATTAGCCTGAGGTTTGGGACCAGGAGAGAGGGGAGGCGGGACGTGGGCACGCAGCTGCAGGCTTGGCACCCGGCGCCACGCATCAGCCCGATGGGGGAGGCCGGCCTCCAGCCCCCGGGATGAAGCAGGCAGCAAGGCGCTGGGGAGGCCCCCTCACCACTCCTGGAAAGCCCACCTGTGCTCTCCCCCCAGCGCTCGGGGAGCCCGGGGACTTCCCGCACGAAGGTGGGAGCCCTGCGGGGGTCACTCACCCCTCATCTGCCCCACCCACTCCTGGGTCCCACCTCCTCCCTGGCCTCTTCCCCACGGATGCCCTGCCCCCTGCCCCCTGCCCTCTGGCTCCGGGCAGGTTCTCATGCCTGTGGGTGCTCCCTGAGCCTCGTGCTGTGGGGTCTGCTGGAACCGGCGGGCTAGACAGATACCCCCTGGCCTGTGTGGCCACCCCCATCCAGCTTGCTGCCTGCCCTGTGTACACGTCCTTAGGCATGAACTTGACATGTCCCTGCCCCCAGGAGGGCCAACTGACCTTGAGAAAGCTGAGGGTCATCTCCCGGAATTCCTTAATTGAGGTGCCCCGAGTGGGCTTGTCAAACAGCACCAGTTCCCGCCGGGGGGCTACGTCGGCCCCGGCCTTCCAGCTCAGGCTCTCCTCCAGGCCACACTTGATGGTCACCTCCTTGCCCTGCCAGAGCCCGCTGTACACCTGCCGGAAGCACAGGGAACCGCTGTGTACACGGCCCCCTCCAGCCGCACCGCGGGCGGCAGGGCCCCAGGGGCGGAGCCCGGCCGGGCCTACCTGCTGGCCTGGCACAGAGGAGAGGCAGGCCCTCCACTCCACCTGCTGCAGGTTGCACAGGTCCTGGCAGATGGAGCCGGAGATGATGCCCTTGCGGTACTGGTCGCACTGAGGAGAGCAGGGAGACGCAGGAAGTGGCCTGGGGAAGCGGCCTGGGGAAGCGAGGGCTCCATCCGCCTGCCCCCGGCGCCTCATTAGCCAGACGCACAGGGAGAGGCTTGCAGCTCTAATCAGGTCGAGCTCTGCAGGAGCCACCGCCCTCACCGGGCCCCTCCTGGCTCCAGACAGGGCCTTGCAGCCCCTTGAGTCCTGCGGGTGTGGGCTGAGCTGAGCTGGAAGGTGAGGCCCTCCCCAGGGCGGTCCCTAGGTGGGGGGCGCGGGATCTGTGGCATCTGGAGAAAGCGTGGGGTGAGTTCCTGGATG
This sequence comes from Madoqua kirkii, assembly GCA_006408675.1. Lineage (NCBI taxonomy): Eukaryota > Metazoa > Chordata > Mammalia > Artiodactyla > Bovidae > Madoqua > Madoqua kirkii. The sequence continues at coordinate 5,285 of SJYC01055464.1, read as the reverse complement.
TGCATCACTGTTGCCATGGTGCTCAGGCCCTTGGTGGAACAGGCCTGCAGGAAGGGGGCGTGCGGGGCGGGGAGGCAGGGCCTCCTGAACGCTGAGGCCCTGGACTCACCTCCGGGACCGGGGAGGAGGCTTCTGTGCTGCAGCTTCAGAGCCCGACACCCGTTCATCAGGACAGAAAAGGGGAGCCCTCCACTGCGGGGGTCCGCTCTGACCCCCTCAGACCCCCCCGGAGCTGCAAGGCCCTTCGTGGGGTGGGGGTCTGCCAGTGCGGGCGGCCAGGCTGGGCCAGGGTCAGGGCCTGCCGGCCACGCTGCCCACCAGGGTGGGAGGGGCTTCCACCGAAGCTGAGGTAGGCAGTGTGGCCGTCAGCCTCAGTGGGGCAAGACACCTCCCCTCCCAGCCTGTCTCCTGTCTACAAACCGGGCTGAGGTGGGGACCTGGCTGAGCACCCTGGGGTCCATGGGCACCTGGTCCATGACCCCGGTCCTGCCTTCCCCCCAACACATACACCCTGGGTGACCTTGGACAAGCTGTGGAATCTCTCGGAGACAGCTGATACCCCCATGAGGTGGCCGGGTCGTCTCGGGAAAGGAGGGGTGTCCCCACAGCCCAGCAGCCGGGAGACCGCTCTGGCGCTGGCGGGAAGGCCAGGGCGCTCTGGGAAGACGGAAGCTGCAGGTCTTCTGGTTGGGAGGGGCACGCTCCTTGTCTGCTCCCCCAGGGGCCCAGTCCTCTGCATGCTGGGGGCACTGCTGCGGGCACACAGGAAGTGCTCAGAAAACACCCCCCAGCTCTGAGCAGCTGCTCACTGCGCCCACTGGCCAGACCCCATCTCACGCATCCTCCCAGGTCTCACTGCCCCAAGAGACCCCTCCACCCACCTGGGCAGCCCGGGCCCTCGCCTGCTGCAAGGGGTCCCCAAGCAGTACCCCTCCCCGCCCCCGCCCAGAGGCCAGGCTCCCTCTACACACACACTTGTCTCTGCACGTCCCTAGCCCACCAGGCTGGGGACAGAGCTGTGTGTCTGGCGCCCAGCTCGGGTCTGACCCCTGGAGGGCCCCAGCAGGCATTTTTAGAAGAAACAAGGCCTTCTGCCCCGGGCTGGGTGCCCACCCTTGTGCCCGTGCTGGCCTGCCCCAGCCAACAACCTACGATCAATGGGCCCCTCGCAAGTCCTGTCGCCGCGTGGGCTCTGGACCCTCCACCACCACTCCGGACTGTCCCGAGTTTGACCCCCATGGGACCCTGGGCAGAACAGGCCTGATGAGCCCTTCCACCGTGCCACACAGCCCCCCAGGAAGAGTGCCCCTCGCCCTGCAGAGGAGCAGAGAATCCAGGGCCCCACCAGGAGACAGGTTCAAGGCCAGGCGTCTCCCACTGCCCCCACATCAGGACCCCAGGAGCTCCGCTGGGGCGGGTGCCCCCAGGCATGGATGCCTCAGGCCCCGTTAGCCTGAGGAGGGCTCACCCCTGCCCGGGGAGGCTGGCGGAGTCAGCGTCTGAGGGTTGCCAGGGCCTGTTTGGCTGGCGTCACCTCCCCCTCCACCAGTCACAGGGCATCCTTCAGCAGGAGCCGTGAGCCAGTGGAGCAGTGCTCATGGGCACACACGCACTCCGTGGGCACACACGCACTCCTGTGGACAAGCACACACAGGTTCACGAGCACCCTCACACACACATGCAAAGCTCTGCTCTACCGGCCATAGTGGCGACTTAGTGCGTCTCTACCCCCAGGCCCGGAAGACCACTCCCTGCAGCCTCCTCTGCTGAACCCTGGCCCCCCGCCATGGACACATCTACAGCGGGCCCTGTCCACCCATCCGTCTGTCTGTCCACCCCAAGCCACCCCCCTGTGCTCCATGGGGCACCCCTTCCTCCCGGGCCCCCGCCCACGGCCTGCAGGGATAGCCCCGCAGGACGCAGCCAGACCCTCCGCAGAATCCACTGGGCGGGAGCGCCTCAAGCCCCGTTTCTAGGCTCCCCACCGTAGGAGCGCTGGCTGGGGGCGGCCAGAGCCCACAGACGGCCCCGGCGACACTTACGATGACCACTCTGCAGACGTGGCCACGGCAGAGCTCCGCGTAGGACGAATAGTGCACGTAGGCCAGCCAGCTGCCCGCGAGGACGCCCAGCCACACGAGGAAGACATACTTGACCCTCAGGCCTGGGAGCCGGCCCTGCGGGGGAGGGGGTGTGAAGAATGCAAGGCAGGGGCCTGGGTCTCCCAGACCTTGAAATGTCACAGGCAGGGAAAAATAAACTCCAAATGAGGAGGATTTAGGGTAGACAGCTCTTTATTTTGCTGAATAGAGATTTGGAACAATTTTTTCCTCCTGTCCTCATTTCATAATGACATGTAACCTCTGTACAAGGTCAGGCTGGAGAGGCACCCTCCACCCTGGGCCCCTCACCCTGGCCCGGCACACTGCACAAGGTTCCTCCCACTGGGCAGACTTCAGGCTGGACCAAGGCCAGCAGGGAGCACCGGGCTCGGAGGCACGGCCACTCTGCGAGCTTCTAAGGGACCCAGCCTTGCACACCCCCCATCACAGCAGCCAAAGGGTAGACACAACCCGCGGACCCACTGACGAAGGAGCGGGCAAGCCAGATACGGCCCATCCACACGTGAGAATGGCGATCAGCCATGAAAAGGCAGAGAACTCCGACCCAGGCTACGGCATGGATGACCCAGCAGGACACCGTGTCCAGTGAAAGGAGCTAGACACAAGATAGATCCTGCGTGACTCCACCCAGGCAACAACCTCGAGGACTCAGACCCACAGACACAGGAAGGGTGGGGACAATGGGGAGCGGTGGGGAGAAAGGGAGGCCCTGCCCAGGATGCCGAGTGACTGAAGGGGACAGAGCTTGAGTGCTTGAATTTGGGAAGATGAAACGAGTTCTAGAGACGGATGGTGGTGGCAGCTCAACAATGGGGATGTATTTAATGCCCTTGAACAGTGCACTTAAAAAATGGTTAAGATGCTAAAGTCACGCGATGTGTAATTTACCACAGTAGAGAAGATAACTGAGATACTCAGCCCCTGGCCCCGCTGCCAGAGGCTCCGACCCAGGAGCATGGGCTGGGCCAGGAACAGCTTCTCTGGAGGGCAGTTCTCCCCGGCTGACGAGTGGGATCACAGGGTGGGGGACCCAGAGCGCTGCAGGCACTGGGGGACACTGTCTCCCATCCAGCCCCCAAGCCGGGATTGCAGGAGCATCAGCTTCCTTCCCCGCCCCCTCCTGGCAAATCACGGCCTCGGTGGCTGCTGCCCAGCAGCGCTCAGCTGATGGGCCAGGGCTACCAGGCGCTGCTCCGTGCGAGAGCTCAGACACCCTGACCGGGGAAGCTGAGCCCCAGAGAAGTGGGCCGGGAGAGCAAGGGGGCTCCAGACCAGCCTGCTCCGGGGCAGGGCCTCTACCAGCGCCGGTCACACATCCCGCCACCCGTGGGTCAGTGGGGCGGCTCCAGTCCTGCTCAGCCCTGGCTTTCTCATAGGCGGCTGGGGCCCAGAAATGGGGCCAGCGGCTCTCCCCTGAGGACAAGGCAAGGCCTCCAGGCTCAGCTCAGGCAGCTGGGCTCGTTTTTATGGTTCCTCCAGGAGAGGCAGGGTCCTCCCCTCCTGCTCCTCTGGCCGACTCCCTCAGCCGGCCGCCCCGGGAGGTGCTGCAGTGGGTGCGGCTTGGAGCTGCGGAGGCCCAGGGTGGCCCTGGCCAGGGTCGCAGGGCCAGGTCGCAGGCCCACCGCGTCCTGCCACCACATCTGCTTCCGCCAGTTTCGTTCAAAGGGAAAAGCAGGAAAGCAGGCCAGCTGGTCGGGGCCCGGGAGCCAGGGGCGCGGCTGGGGGCAGGGCGAGGCCAGAGGACCACCAACCGCCCTGAGGGGACAGGCGCGACGAGGGCGGGCTGTCACCTGCACTGGCCCCAGGGGCTGACCTGGGCCAGACCCAGGTTCGTGGCCTGAGTGCAGGGCCCACCTCGGACACGTCTTACGCGCCCGCCACAGCCCCTCCAGCTCCGGCCTTCCAGTGGCGGCCCCACTCCATGGACACCGTCCCCAGTGCTGAGCTCTGAGCGACCCCCAGGCTCTGGTCATCGCAGGCAGGCACTTCCTCTGAGGGGAGTCCCTGCCCCTACCTCCTGCCCTGCCTTGCCCCTGTGGCATCCTGACACCCACGGGTAAGCATGCCCCCAGGTCAGGGGCGCTCACTCAGTGTGCCCTGGCCGCGGCTCCCCACACCCCCAGCCTGCCCGGCCCCTACTGAGCACTTGCGGGGGACTCGAGGGACACAGACAGCATGATGACCGGAGCCTCGGGCCAGGGTCCATGTGCACCGTGGCCTCCACCCCACCACCAACACAGGAGTGTTTCACATGCGGTAAACTGAGGCTCAGGGTGTCTCCTCTCATTAAGGAGGCGGGTGTCTGGGAACCAACACAAGCCGCTGGGAGCCCATCACCTCTCCGGTCCAGGCTCATCTGCCATTCCCAGGCTGAGCTCAGAGGCCTGACACCCCCAGTCCAAGACCTGCCACACTGGCCTCCTCGGTCAAGGCCTTTCCCTCAGGATGGGGCTGCTGCACCCCCACCTCCACAGACCCTCAGCTCCCACCCGACCCAGAGCTGGGTGGAGACCACTACCGGCCCAAGACCCCTGGATGGCAGGAGGGCTTCGGGCGCAAACCCCTGCGTGCATTACCTGGCTCCCACCCTTCTCCCCAGAGGGGACCCCAGGGAGGTGCGGGCGAGTCTGACCAGGGCTGTCTCCTTCTGCCCAGGGCCTGGGGTCGTGAAGGTGGCAGGTGTGGCCTGAATAATTTGAGGCTCAGACCATCCCAAGCAGCCACGACAGGGACACGGCAGCTGGCCCCCAGAGCAGCCTGGGCCTCCCCTGCAGACAGCAGGGTCCCGAGAGGGACGGGGATCTGTCCAAGGTCGCGGTGGGGTCAGGGCACACTCCTCTTCTCGGCTGGCTGGGGGATGACCCAGGGGGAGGGTATGCCCTTCTTAGGGTGCTTCTACGGGTCCCGAGTTTTCCATCACAGAAAGACAAACCTGGTCTCCTAAGTAGAGGAAAGCGGGGTGGACCTGGTGTGGCTTCGGGGCCTGCGGGAGCAGCTCCGGCCCGCGGCGAAGCGGAGGCCTTCTGCAGCCCCAGAGGCACTGGGGCCAACCCCGCAGCATCCGCTCACCCGATCGGTAACCTCCACCCCGAGCCCTGCCTGCCTCCGGGCCCCCAGGGACCACGCACCCGGGCCCTCAGCGACCTTGAGTCCGGAATCCGC
>SJYC01055461.1:0-24777 GCA_006408675.1 Madoqua kirkii | reverse complement strand
TCAGAGGAAGGGGACAGAACTCAGAGTGGGCAGGGGGTGGGAGGAGGGGAAGCCCCCAAACCCTGTGCAACCCCCGACACCATTTTGGCCACAGGATGAGCACCAAGACCCCCAGCCCGCTGGCTGCCCCAGGCCAGCCACTGCACCCTCACGGGGGCAGCCAACCCGGAGGGGGCCAACTCTCAGGGGGGCAGGGGGTTGGGTGTGCCCCCCTGGGGAGCAGAGAAGCCGGGTCTCCCTGAGCCCCTCCGTCGTCCTCCACCCTGCGGCCGGGGCTGCGTCCACTAGGGGGCAGTGCTGCCCAGCCGCCGGCAGAGCCGGCTGGCAAGTGTGGCTGAGAACCAGGGTGGGGTGGTTACTGGGTGTATTTTATCCTCTGCTCCGAGGATAACATGCCGGACGCCTGGTGAGGGTTCCATCCCGGATGAGCCACGGGTGACACTTCTTAGTGCATATCTGTTCTGAATATTACTCGGGGTGTTGTTCAGTCGCTCCATTGTGTCCCACTCTTTGGGACCCCACGGACCGCAGCACGCCAGGCCTCCCTGTCCATCACCAAGTCCAGAGCTTGTTCAAACTCATGTCCATCGTGTCGGTGATGCCATCCAACCATCTCATCCTCTGTCGCCACCTTCTCCTCCTGCCCTCAATCTTTCCCAGGATCAGTCTTTTCAAACGAGTTGACTCGTTGCATCAGGTGGCCAAAGGATTGGAGCTTCAGCTTCAGTCTTCTAATGAATACTGAGGATTGATTTCCTTTAGGATGGACTGGTTTGATCTCCTTGAAGTCCAAGGGACCCTCAAGAGTCTTCTCCTGGGACATACTTGTCCTGGAAAAGTCAGATCTCCCCAGGGCCCCGTATCATTTGGTCCCGGGGCAGCACAGGCAAGGGCAGGGAAGGCGGGCTGCAGCCCCAGCTCCAGCTTCATCAGCTCAGGGACGGATGTTTGGCTGGGTCACCGGAAAACCACACCCACACTGCACAGTGACTCAGGGGGGCGCTGGCACTGGTGCTGGCTGGCATCCAGGCAGGGTGGGGCCGCTGGGTGTGTTAGAGTGAGCTCCAGAAACTTGCCTCTAACCTCCCACCCAGAGGTAGCAGGACCTAGTGACTCTGAGGTCTCTGAATGGTGAAATCCCAGGTGGGGCTAGTGGTAAAGAATCTGCAAGAGATGTAGGCTCAGTCCCTAGGTCGGGAAGATCCCTGGAGAAGGAAATGGCAACCCACTCCAATATTTTTGCCTTAGAAATCCTATGGACAAGAGAAGCCTGGTGGGCTACAGTCCATGGGGTCTCAAAGAATCAGACACTTCTGAGGGACTGAATACGCAGTGAATGGGGCAGGGGGAGGCGAGGCGGGGCCAGAGCCCAGGGAACTGAACTGGGTCTGCTCACTCTGGGAGGGCCGGCAGCTATAGTTCGAGTTGTTGGAATGCTCTAGACTCGTGCAGTGCACAGCCTGTGTAACTGGGCTGGGTGCTCCTGGGCTGAGTCTCTGCTTCTCTCCTCGGCCAGGGCCTCTGTCTCTGCCCGCCTGCCGGCTTCCGCTTCCGCCCTGGCCTCCGCTTCCGCCATGGCCCCCGCGGCAGCACAGGAGCGTCACTGGTTGTGTTTAGGTCATGGATTCACCTTGACTTTCACCGTCACGCACGGACAGATGCGAGAGCTGGACCATGAAGAAGGCCGAGGGCCAAAGAACTGATGCTTTTGACTGTGGTGCTGGAGAAGAGTCCTGAGAGTCCTTTGGAGGCAAGGAGGTCAAATCCATCCATCCTAACGGAAAGCAACGCTGAATATTCATTGGGCGGATGCTGAAACCGAAGCTCCAATACTTTGGCCTCCTGATGCGAAGAGCCGACTCACTGGAAAAGACCCTGATGCTGGGAAAGGTTGAGGGCAGGAGGAGAAGAGGGCAACAGAGGATAAGAAGGCTGGATGACATCACTGACTCGATGGACATGAATTTGAGCAAACTCCGGGAGATAGTGAAGGACAGGGTGGCCTGGTGCACTGCAGTCCGCGGGGAGGCAAAGAGTCGGACACGACTGTGTGACTGAACGACGGATGAATGGAGAGACTCACACACCCCCTGGTCTGCTCTGCCCCAGTGCCACGTGGCCAACCCTCCATGGCTGGCTCGACTGCTTGCGTGTGAGTTCGCAGCGGGGAGAAGGCAGGAGCTCAGCAACTCCGCTCCCTGGGACGGGGTCTCCACAGGGAAACGCCGAGCAGGCTGGACAGACAGAATGGGGCTGCTCCCTGGGGCCCGCGTGCAGCGCCTTTCAGTGAGAGCGCCCTCTTGCGCCCAGTTGTCTGGAGGCCTTCCCTGGTGCAGAAGCGAGCCAGCGGTTTCCGTCGGTGACTCTTCTCTGATCACCCTTTCTGCGGTGGCGGCCCAGGCTCAGCAGGCCAGGCCCTGAGTGTGCCCCGGCAGGCCGTGAGCTGCTGGGCGCCAGGTGGCAGGCACGCTCCTCTCTGGACTCACAAGGGAGGAGTCCTTCCTTCATTCATTCACCAGTGAATTGTGCAGGCCCCGGCCACAGAGCAGGGAGCTGCCAGGAGAGGTCTCAAGGGTTGGCTGAGAGGAGGTGGGGTGGGCAGCAGGAAGCGCCAGCCTCCGCCCTGCCCTCGGGGCCCCAGGGCCTGGCAGGACCCTGGGACATGGTCAGCACAGCACCCACGGCCCAGGCTGGGCCTGGCCTGGCTGGGGGAGGGCGGGGGCTTCCCTGAAGCCCCGGTGCAGGCAGCCCTGGGTCATGCAGTGTGGCTCTGGTCAGAGAGGAAATGAGGCCGAAGGTGCTGCTTGGCTGGGCTCAGGGCAGCTCAGGGTGGCTAGGAGTCAGGAGAGCAGGCCAATTTAGGATTTCAGTCCAGCACACGCAGGGGAGGGTGGAGGAGGCCTAGTCCGCCCCTCCCTCCCCAGGCCCAGCCTTCACAGTGGAGGGGACGCCCCCCACCTCGTGGCGGGGAGGGCTTCTCTAGGGGCTTGTGATCGCCTCCTTCCCCTGCGGCAAGATGGGACAAGAGGCACCATGGCCGAGAGGCAGTCCCCTGGTCAGTGGCTGAGGCCGGGACGGAGCAGCGTCAGTGGTCTGGGCAGCTCTGGGGCAGCTGTCGGAGTCTGGACGCCAGCTGGGTCAGGGGTGAGGTGGCCAAGGGTGGCTGCCCAAGGACGGGCCTGGCACCTCACGCCATCCCTTCATGTCCAGTGCCCCAGGCCTGCACTGGGCCTCATGCCTGGCTGAGCACAGCGAGGCCCAGAGGCGCGGCTGGTCTGCAGTTATCCCCGGGGGCTGACACCGGGCTCCAGAACCCGTCTCCTGCTCCATCTTGCTGGCCAGGGCCCCACAAATGCCCTGCTGCCCTTCTGGGGCCCCGCCTGTCCCGTGGAGGATGGGGGGAGGCCATCCGGTGTGTACCCAGCAGAGACCTGGGTGCCAGCTGATGTCAGGGGCAGGGAGGCTGCCTTGACCGCTGAGGCAGCCCCTCCTTGATGCTTTCTGCCTTCAGTCCCTCTCGTGCCAAGGTCCCCGCTCCCACCCGAGCCTGGAACTCGGACGTGAGTGTCGTGGCCGTGAGAGGCCTAGCGTGGGGGCTGCCACCTTCGTGGAGACCTGGCCAGGGGCAGGGAGGGGGTCGCAGCTCTCTGTTCTCCAGCGATGGGAGGGGCCGCTGCAGAAAGGGCCTCACCCCTGAGGGCCTGCCCTCCTGTTCAGCGGCATCTCCTGGACTCCCCGGTCTCTGCCCCCAGACAGCTCCTCGGACCCTGTTCCCCAGCCTAGAGTCCCTCTGCGGAGGCTGCTGCTCGCCCTCCGAGCCCCCGACCCCCAGGCTTGTGATGCAGGAGCTTGGGCACCACAGCTAGGTGGAGGCTCCCTGCAAGCCCCTGGGCACGGTCCACACAGGCCTGGCCCCCTGGGCCCTGGCCAGCACCCCTGTGGAGCCCCAGCCTGGGGTACCGCCCTCACCTCCTCCCTGGGGAGCCTGTGGGCCCAGCACCGCCCAGCATGGCAGAGACCCGGGAATCAGGCCCAGAGGCCTCGTCTCATCTATTTTTAAGCGCGAGCCCATGAAAGATTCACAGGCTGCTTTATTTACCAGTGGGGGGTGGGGGGGGTGGCACACCCACCAAGAGGGCCTCACACACACAGGCCCTGGCAGGCTTGCCCGAGCAACCTCCCTTCCAGCAGGCACCTCTTTCCACAGGCCAGGCTGTGCCCTCCCCACCTGCCTTCCTCCCAAAGAGCTTCTCCCTAGGAGGGCCAGCCCCCCGAGACGCTCCCCAGAGAGCGGAAGGGGGCGCTCCTCCCAGTGCCCCCGACTGGGTGTACTGCCCCCGGTCCACGCTGTCCCTGATCTCGTGTGACGCTGAGGCACTGTCCCCTCCTGGCTCCCGCATCCTGGCTCTTTTTTCCTGGACAGGTTTGAAGGGAGAGGAATCCACCTCCTGGTGCCAGAGGCAGAGTTGGGAGAGGCCTGGAGAAGGGCCCTGAGGAGGAAACGGAGGCTCGAGGTGCTTGGCGCTCAGCCATCTGTCCGGAGCTCCAAGATGTCGCTCGGCCGGGAGGGGTGACATCGGCCTTCAGAAATGCAGAGGCCCAGCTCTTCCCTCCGGAGGCCCCATCAGAGCCAAGGCCAACCCAGGGACCTCAGGGCCCCACCCCCGAGGCCAGGACTGGACGAGCAGGTGGGTCGTCAGGCCCAGCACCGCCCCCGTGCCCTGCCAACCCCCGTGGCTGGGCGGGTTCAGGCCAGATGGTCACCTGGTGTTATGGGCTGCTCGGCTGGTCCCCGGCAGACGCCCAGGAGGCCTCACTGTCACCCGGCCAGGGCTGGGGGTGCGGGTGACTTACTATGAACCGGGCACCTTCCCTGGGTGTTTGTGGGGATGTGGGGCACCCCGAGAGGGTCACGCAGGATGCTGGCACAATCCCTGCCCCTCAAGCTAGTGCTCCCTGAGGGGGGCACACTAATTTTAGAGGAAAACCCCTTTCTCAGGGTCTCCACCAACCCAGAGGATCCTCTGGCAACTCACCTCCTAGAATCAAAAAGTTCCTCACAGAATACTGAACAGGTGTCTCAGACCGAGTAGAGTCTGAGGTCTCCCCTTTCCCCCTGTTCCCGATCAGAGGCAAAGGTGGACACTTTCTTCCTACATTTCCCCAGAGAAGGAAGGAACTGGGGAAGAAGGTAAAAATTGAGCCACAGCCCCTTCGTCTGTCTAAAGACAGAACAGTGGTGTCCGGAACCACCACGCCTGGGAGCCGGACAGGGCAGTGGGCCAGGGGCAGCGGGTCGGGGGTATGGGGCCCGGGCCGGCCTCTCCCCATCTGTGAAGTGGGGGAGCGCTGGTCCTGGAGGCTGCTCGTGGCCAGGCCATGTTCTCCCGGGCGTCAGTGGAGCACCCGAGGAGATGGGGGAGAAGGGCGGTGAACACAGGAACCCATAAACGCGTGGCTGAGTCATGGGAAACTGGGAAGAGCGAGGCAGGGAAGGCATCTGAGGGGTGGGCGGCGTCGCCTGGGCGCTGCTGGCGCTGGCAGCCGCAGGACCTGGGGCAAAGCAGCGCTGTCTGCAGCGGGGGTTCCGAGGACAGGATTCATGCCTCAACAAGAGCCCCCGGGGGCCTCCAGCTGAGAAACTGGGGACCCCGAGACACCGCTGGCGGTCCTGGGCCCACCTGACTCCCTGAAACCTTCTCTTCCGAGTCTCACTGCAGTCAGTCAGCCCCATGCCAGCCCGGGCCCAGTGGTGCCGGTGCCCGCCCCCTCCTCCCCGGGGCGGGGAAGCACTCTCGGGCCTCCTCCAAGGTCGGGGAGACGCTCGTGGACTGGGTGAGATGGGCGGAGGTGTCTGCTTTTGCTTGGTCTCCCGGTCACCCAGCTGTGTCCGACTCTCGCAGCCCCATGGACTTCAGCCTGCGAGGCTACTCTGTGCGGGCGGTTTGGGCACAGGCTCTGCTGGGAAGCGCGCACGGGCGTAGCCCAGGGGAAGGGGCGCGCCCCTCGTGAGGAGCCAGAGTGCCTGTGCCCAGGCTCCTTCCACTCTCCTCAGGGATGCCCTCGTCCCTCTGGGCCTGACGCCCCCCAGTCACCCCGTGATGGGCGATTTTGTACTTGTCACCCGAAACAGCGGAGCATTCCAGCAGTAGACGCCCCAGCATCTGAGACAGGGCAGAGGCTGACAGCAACCTTTTGAAGGCCTCCAAGCACCACGTGTGAGGTCACTGGTCAGTGGTAGCAAACCCAGGCCCAGGGCTGCAAGCGGAGGGGCCGCACCCGGAGGGGCCGCACGCGGAAGGCACTCATGTACAAGGGAAGCTTGGTGTTACAACTGGGTCTGCTCTGAGAGCTGTTGACGGTCGCCCCCTAGGGGTGACCTGGAGCTCCTCACCGCAAGCCAGAGGCTGGCCCACCCGCTTGAGTTGAACTCAGTCGCCTGATCCCTGGGCAAGCCTGACACCTGGAGCAGGAGGTGACCTGCTGGCCCCGCACCCACTGTTCGGCACCCGGGCCCTGCCCAGACACGCCTCCTGCCTACCCAGCCCGTCTTCAGACCACCCCTCCCCGCAAGCCTGGGTCTCCCCGCAGTCGCCAGAGGGCACCCCAAGGGGCAGGCTATCATGGGTTCGGTCACTGGGCGCCGCTCAAGGGCCCCTTTGTGCGGTGACCGGGCTGGCACGCGCCGTCGCGGTCTGGGCTCAGGGGCGGTTCCGGCGGTTCCGGAGGTGGGTGGGGTCCGGCCCAGATGTGGGGGTCTGCGGGGCGCCACGGCCCAGGTCACACGCTGCGAAGGTGCGGGGGCTGGGGGCGGGCGCAGCGCCAGCGGCGGAGGTGGCCCGGCGCCTGGTCAGAGGCACGTCCCGGGACGGAGGGGCGGGGAGGGGCGGCGACCGCGGCGGGTGTGGACGACGCGGGCGGGCGGGGCGCACCTCGCCGCTCCCTGGCGCGCAGCGCTTGCCAGCCCGGGCGCCCCGCCCCTCCGCCCTCGCAATAAGGGGCGCGGGCCGGGCGGGGCGAGGAGGAGGGCCCGCTGCCGCCGCCAGCCCGCGCGGCTGGAGCCAGGCAGGCAGCCCGCGGCCCGCGCCGTCGGGGCTCCGGGCGCGGCTATGGAGCTGTGGCCGTGGCTGACCGCGGCGCTGCTGCTGCTGCTGCTGCTGGCGCAGCTGAGCCGCTCGGCCCGCTTCTACGCCAAGATCGGCCTATACTGCGCCTTCTGCCTCGCGGCCTCGGCGGTGGCCGCGGTCGTCTGCCTGCTGCGCCACGGGGGCCGGACCGTGGAGAACATGAGGCAAGGGGGCCGGGCGGGCGCGAGGGGGGGCGCTTCCGCTTCCCTAACTTTCTCGTGTCCTTTCCCTCCTTCCTGCCGCGCCGCCTCTCCAGCGCTCCGGGAGCAGGGGGAGCTCTCCTACGCCCGACGGGAGAGCGGGTCGGGGAGCGCGCTGGCGGTTGGTGATGGGTGGGCTGCGGCCTGCGGAGCCCGCGTCGCCGTGTCCCCGCGCCCTTGCCCCTGGGCCCCGGCCAGGGGCCGGCACGGAGGGCTTTACAGAGGTCTGGCCCTCGGCGCAGGGTGCCGGCGGCTCCGAGAGGAATGCGGCCGGGCCGGGCTGGCAGAGGCTCGGTTCCGCTTCCCCTTGGCGGGGGTGGGGGCTCGCCGCCGTGCACCGCCGCGCCCGCCCGGGTGTCTCAGCCTCCCCCTCGCCATCCCGCCCGCCCACCTGTTGGGTGATGAGCGCACCTGTGTTCAGCCCCTTCCTTCCGCTTAGAAAGGTGTGGTGGCTCTAGCCCCCGGAGGTTGGGCGGGGACTGCTGGCCCTTGGGGTCCAGCTTTAAGCCAGGGGAAAGAATGCAGTGGTGGCTGGCGTGTCCCCCTCCTCCCATCCCGGAGTTGGGGAGCTTGCTGCGGTGGGGGTCAGGCTGGGCTGACAGGAAGAGTTGGAAATCTCTCCCGGGCAAGGGCAGGGGCTGGGGAGGCCACGGTGGCCCGAGAGGGGCTCCTTGGCCCTTTCCCCCAGATTCCGATGGGGAGGGGCCCTTGCTAACATGCCACCCTGTGGCTTTGGCAATGATGGCCTTTTGGCCGTGGCCTGGGGTGGGAATGCTGTGGTCCCTGAGGTCCCCCCCACCCCAGCGCTCACAGGGCAAGGGGTGAGGGGTCCTGGCTTTCTGCCCCTCCTGGCCTTCCTGGCCTTGTCCATCTGAGCAGGCTGATGCTGCCAGACTGGCCTGCTCCGTACAGTTCTTCCCGGCTGTTTTCAGGAGTTTGTGGCTCCCGCCGCCCCAGGAGTGGGCATGAGGATGAAGAGTGGGGAAGCCTGATGGGTGGCCCATGGGTCTCCAGTGCCCCCCTGCCCTCCCCCCGCCCCACGTGGCCCGGGGCAGCAACCCAGGGAGCAGAGGTCACAGGAGTGGCCCACTTGTTGCCTTTCCAGCTGTCTCCCCAAGCAGTCAGCTCTCTGGGATGGGGAAGGCCTGTATCCTCAGGGCTGGGCCCTGTTGGCAGGGATGCTGGACTGAGTTTGAGGCCCTGGGACCCCGTGCAGACAGTGGGCTCACAGCCCGCATCCATTCTGCGCCTGCTAGGTGGGAGCCAGCCAGGAGTGGGGCAGGGGGTGGTTTCTGGCAGCAAGGGCTGGTGGGCTCCTTGGAGGGGCAGCTGCCCTCCCAAGGCCAGGCCCCGAGGGTGGCGCGTCTGTTTCCGAGGCAGGAGGGGCCCTGAGCCTGGCTTGGGCCGCGTGCAGGTGGGAAGCGAGGCCTGGGGCGGGCTGTCAGCAGGCCTCCCCAGCGGGCACCCTCTCTCTCCCCGGCTCTGTGCTGTCAGGCCCAGCTCGCTCGTCCAGGCCTGGGCTTGAATGCTGCTGCCCCAGGGTCAGACTGAAAGTCACGGCCACCTTCCTGACCGTGTGGACTGGCAGGCCGGCCTGAGCAGCACTCGGCACCCCAGGCCTAGCCGGCCCCGTGGCCTATGCTGCCTCGGGCTTGTTCCCTGAGCCCAGAGCCCAGCCTGGCCCCCAGCCTCACACGAGATTCGGGCCTGCTGGGATGTCCTCCTCAGCTCAGGAGGGAGCTCCCTTCCCTGGGGAAGTCCCCGACTCAGGCTCTGCACAGGCCAACCTAGGACATAACAGAGGTGCTGAGTCCTCCCCAGAGAGAGGCAGGCCTGGGGGTCTGGGAACCCGCAGCCCCTTCCCCTGCAGCCCCAGATCCCACAGGGTGGGTCTTGGTGATGACAGCCATGGCCCCCAGTGATGGCAGAGAGGAGGGCCCCTTGTGAACACGAGATCCCCAAGGGCCGCGGCTGTGGAGGGCTAAGAAACACAGAGGTCGTGGAGGCGCTGTGTCCCTCTAGGCTCTGTGCCCCTCCAGGGACAGGCCCACGAGGACAGGTGAGGTTGGGGGGCCGTCTGGACAGGCTCCCTCATTTCAGGCCCGTCCTGGGCTGGACTGTGGGTGCCTGGCTGCCCGCCCCCCTCCAGTCTTACCCTGAGTTCCGGAAAGGACTCTGCCCATCAAGTTCTGTCTTGCACCCCCATGCACTGGTGGATGCTTCAACCTTAGGGAGAGGGGTTGTTCCTAGTCCCATTTTGTGGATGAGTCCACAGAGGAGCAGCTTGAAACTCATGTCTCCGGGGGTTGGAGTTGGGGGGAGGCAACCTGCCGGTCCCAGAGCTAGGACGTGGCAGGGCTGGGCTGCAGAGCCCAGGGATGACTTCGAGGTGGGTCTCTTCCTCTGTCTCACCCAGCGTCGGGGCTGGGGGCAGCACTGTGGCTGCTTTGGGGCTGGAGACCAGGCTCAGGGAAAGTCCTAAGTTCCAGGAGGGACAGCTCAGCTCCACCCACCCCCTCGCTTTTGCATGTTCCCTGTAACCAGCAGCCCATCTCTGTGATGGGGCAGCCAAGGAGGCCTTTGTCACTGAGTTGTGAGTTTGAGTGTGCCGGGCAGCACTGGGAGCAGAGGGCCAGAGGCAGGCACTGTTGTGAGCACGCTGGGGCCGAGGCCAGGGACCCCTCCCAGACTGGCGGGGGCCTGCGTGCCAGGCGGGGCTGGGTCCTCGTCCTGGGGGCAGGTGCCCTTATCACACCCGCTGGGCAGAGAAGAGAGCGAGGCCCAGGATAGCCCTGCGTGTTAGAACTGGCCTTTGGCTGTTGGATCAGGAAAGCAGATAACAGCACCTTAACGCAGAGAGTTTCCTTTCTCACACGTTCCAGGCGACCAGGACAGGCAGCCTGGGGCCCCAGCTAGGCTGCAGGGTCGGGGGCAGGAGAGGGAGGCGCTGGGTCGGTAGAGCCCCCACCTGCTCGGAACAATGAGCAGGCATCGTTGCAGCCAGGGCCTGGGGTGGGACGGTGGGGGCAGCCCTCCCGCTGGGCGGACTCCTGCAGGCCGGAAGCAGGGCTCCCGAGGTCTGGACACTGCTCGAGGCCCCACCTGCTTCCAGGCCTCTGGCCTCCACCCCACTCCTGAGCCCCCGTTAGCACCTCTGGGCACCCGCAGAGGCTAGCGCCCCCAGCTCCTGCCCACCCAGTGTTCCGGCTCATCTGACACTTGGGAAAGGCTGCTGCCTACCAGGCGGCCTTGCTGGGGCCTCCTGTCCCCTGAGCAGACCGATGGCTCTGTGTGCCTGCCCCCTGGCAGGGCCTTCCCAAGTGAGTGCCCCCAACCAGCCCCCTCCACCCCTGCCACGTTGTAAGGCAAAGCCCACGGGGTCTGGCTGAGGACTTGGCACCACTTGGCTGAAATAGCTACTGGGTCTCCCCAGAGCTGTCTAGCCTGAGTCGGGGCTGAGGGCAAAGGTCAGCAGGTAGCGGAGACCTGACCTTGAACCACCTCCCAGTGGCCGGGAGCAGGCACGGGCTAGGGGAGGGGCTTCTTTCATTTGCTTTGGATTCTTTTCTGCCTGCGTTGTCACCAGCATAGTCGCCGTCTGTGGAGATGTGTATAAGAGACAGTTCCAGAGGAGGCCAGGTTGGCAGCACCTCGCAGAGCCCTTAGGAAGCCTGAGATATGCAATCCTCTTCTGGCGGTTGATCCTAAAGCTGCCGATGCACAGGCGCGGTCGGGATTAGGGAAAGAACCCCTCAGTGTCCCCGTGGGGTCAGCCGAGATAGACAGGGCTTCGGCAGAGGAAAGAGCAAAGATCCCCATTTATTTGCTGCCAGGACAGTTCCCGGGACTTCCAATGCAAACCTGTCATGTGCATTTCCCTGAGTGAGGAGCTCCCTGGCAGTGGGGTGTGTGTGTGTATGTGTGTGTGTGTGTGTGTGTGTGTGTGTGTGTATACGAATCTTGTGCGGGAAGTGGAAAGCTTTTGGGTCACTGGGAGCTTACCCCTGTCTCTTATACACATCTGACCTTGAACCACCTCCCAGTGGCCGGGAGCAGGCACGGGCTAGGGGAGGGGCTTCTTTCATTTGCTTTGGATTCTTTTCTGCCTGCGTTGTCACCAGCATAGTCGCCGTCTGTGGAGGGCCCCCCGCCCCCCCACCCCCGGCCTGGCAGGTGCCTCGGGCGTTGCAGCCTCATCTAGCCCGACCCCTCCACGTCCTTCCAATCTCTCCAATCTCACGAGTGGAAACAAGAAGTGTAGGGAGGTCAAGTCCAAGGTCACAGCTGTGAGAGGAGCGTCAAGGCCTGTCTGACCCAGAGCTGGGGCGGGGTCCAGGTGTCTGCAGATGAGCACAGCTGGTCCACGGAGGCTGCCTGCCAGGGCTTCGGCCCCAGGCCCCCGAGAATCCACCTGTTTATGGCGCTTCCTTTGAGGCCAGCGGCCCGGATCAGGGTTAAGTGGAGGGCTCCTGAGAAAGACCCATGAGGGGCGAGGATGGCGCCTCTGCTTAAGGAGATCACTGCCCCTGTGGGTCTTGGAAAGGGGTCGGGCCCCCTGCCTTGCGGGGAGAGCTGGCACCAGTCACCCACCTGGCAGCTGCCTGCAGTGCCGGAAGGCTGGGCCAGCCGGCTTCAGACAGCCTTGGCTCTGCCTCCCTGGGAAGGCAGGACTGGAGCCGGGGTGCGAACATCCCTGGCCACACCTGTGACTCCCGCCCTGAAGCTGGGGCCCTGCTTCCTGTGGGGAGGGGCAGTGGGGTCAGCTGGGCTCCAAAGAGGCCTGGACTGGGCAGGCCTGGCTGCCTGGGGAGGGCGGCTGCTCAGAGCTGGGAGAGAAGGGCAGAGCCCCTCTTGCTGGGGGTGGGGTGGGGGCCAGAGAGCCCCTTCAAGGGGTGAGGGCAGGCCTGCAGAGGAGCTAGAACACTTCGCCTGGCAACCCTGGAGCCGTCGCCCCGCCTCCAGGTGGGCCTGTGCCTGGCATTTTCCACATTTTTCCAAAGGCCCCGCTGTGTGACTCTGGGCAAGTCGCTCGGCTTTGCTGAGCCTCCACTTCCCTGATGCAGGAGTATTTGACCTTGTGGGATTACTGTCTGAGCGAAACTAGACAGTTGGCGTCTGTCCTCGAGCAGGCTTGGCAGGTAGCGTGGAGCCTGCTCCCGGGCGTGGGTGTGGGCATGCGTCCCTGCGGTTATGCGCGTGCTGCGCTCCAGGCCAGGAGAGACCGGCTCTCCCTCCCCGGGGCCCCGGAGCCTCTGCACAGCTTGGGCGGCCTCCTTGCTCTTGGAGGAAGCACTGTGAGAATATGACGTCCCCGCCACTTTTAACAGAAAACCTTGACAAGACGGGACAGCAGGAGAAGGAAGGGCAAGACCCCCGTGCCCGCCCCCTGCAGGGAGTGGCTGATGGGCCCTCCCTGTGAGGAGCATCGCTTGCTTCTGTCTGCTCCGGGTGCCCCTTTCTTTTGCAGCTTCCTGTACTGATGCCAGTGGCCGTGTCTTTCAGCTTGAGTGCAGTTATTCGTGCAGTGTTGCGAGTTGCTCCCTGGGCCTGTTGGTCCCTCCTGGAGCCTTTGGTCCTCGGGAGCTCTGCCTCAGCTGGAGTGGAGAGGACCCTGCTAGGCTGAGTTTCACAGGACACTGTGGTCACAGTATATACAGTATCTTCATCACCCCCACCCCCAAATACTGATCCTGTCAATTAGATACAAAGAGAAAATACAGAGACGTTCTGGAGACGGAAGTTAGGGACAGCTGCATTATACACGTGCAAATGGCTTAAAATGATAGATTTTATATTATGTATATTTCACAGTAATTTGTTTCCTTCTGGCTGGGTCAGGTAGCCTGGGGGATCTTAGTTCCCCGATCAGGGAATAAAGCAGGGATCGAACCCAGGCCTCCCTGCATTGGAAGGGCAGACTGTTAATCACTGGACCACCCGGGAGATCCTTCATCACAACTGTTTAAGAAGAAGAAAAATGGAGCCAGCAGATACCACCAGAGAGGGACCCACTGTCCTTTCCAGATGTAGCCTGGGACTTTGCCTGTGAGCTTGGCAGGGAAATGCACATGACAGGTTTGCATTGGAAGTCCCGGGAACTGTCCTGGCAGCAAATAAATGGGGATCTTTGCTCTTTCCTCTGCCGAAGCCCTGTCTATCTCGGCTGACCCCACGGGGACACTGAGGGGTTCTTCCCTAATCCCGACCGCGCCTGTGCATCGGCAGCTTTAGGATCAACCGCCAGAAGAGGATTGCATATCTCAGGCTTCCTAAGGGCTCTGCGAGGTGCTGCCAACCTGGCCTCCTCTGGAAACCTCTGCGGTCTCCCACCGCTGCCGGCAGCCTCAGGCCATTTCCCGACACCTCCTGGCACCTCCTGTTACCCGGCTGTCCTCTGCTGATCCACAGGAAGAGCAGACGGCTTCTCACTTTAGTCCGCATTTCCTCTGATGGCTAGTGAGACTGTGCTTCTGTGTTGTTGGACGACGCACATTTTTTGTTTGTGAATGGCCCGCTTGCGCCCCCTCCTTGGGTCGGTCAATCCTCACAATGACCCGAGAAGCCGTCTCTTGGCAGTCGAGAAGCCCGAGGCTCCCCAGCTGAGATGGCCAGGCGAGGTCTCCCGAGAGTGTCCAGCCAGGGGCAGCTCTGAGCAGGATGGGGACAAAGGGACAGGCCTGGCTCGAGCTGGCAGAGGCTTAGCGCTAAGGAGGACAGCCCAGCTTCCAGGCCCAGCAAGGCCGGCTGGCCCGACTGTGATGGCAGCCGGGGGTCAGCTGCCTCCCTTGCGGAGCACCTCTCTGCGGCCTGTGCCGTGGGAGGAGGAGGGGAGAGAGGCTGTGTGGGCCAGATGCGAGCCTGCCTTCAGACAGAGAGGCAGAGCCGATAAGATCCACTTGTGTGAGGCTCAGAGGAGTCTTATCCACAGAGGCAGAAAGCAGATGCTGGGGCCCGGGGCAGGGTGTGTGTGTGTGTGATGGGAACAGCGTGTCCGTCAGCTTGAGAAGATGAGAGTCCTGGGGACGGATGGGGCAGTTACACAACGTGACCGCACTTGAACTGCCTGTTCAAACCAGGTCAGAGGGTAAAGCTTGTGCTGTGTGTATTTTACCAACACTTTTAAAGACTTGAGTCTGCCTTCGGGCCAGGGGCCCCGCTCTAAGCCTCTGCTCTATCGAGAAGCAGCTCTGGGCCCAGGCCCTACTGGCTGGAGTGAAAAGGCCTCCCTCCCAGTCAGGACTGTGAGGAGCTCCCTGGCAGTGGGGTGTGTGTGTGTATGTGTGTGTGTGTGTGTGTGTGTGTGTGTGTGTATACGAATCTTGTGCGGGAAGTGGAAAGCTTTTGGGTCACTGGGAGCTTACCCTCAGCAACCCCCACCCAGGGGTGGGAAGGACCCAGGGAGCAGCAGAGGAGTGACCTCAAGCCTCAGGCTCCGTCACCTCCTGTGCACTGACCCCTCACTGGCACCTGTCCCGTGCCAAGTATGTGAGGTGTCAACCTTCTCCCTGCCAGCCAGCTACCCAAAGACAGGGACATGCATGGTCTCCCTCACCCGTCACCTCCTGCGGGGATAGGCCCCTCCAGGTCACGAGTGCCCAGGGCAGCCTCCTGCCGGGAGCAGAGCCCATGCACATCCTAGCTCCACTGGCACGCTTGAGAGAGAGAGAGAGAGAGAGAGAGAGAGAGAGAGTGTGTGTGTGTGTGTGTGTGTGTGTGTGAGAGAGAGAGAGAGAGAAATGGGCAGGCTGCTGCTTTGTAGGACAAGGAGGCGTGAAGGCCATGTCGCCTCGATGGTGCCCGCCGGGCTGGTCTCTCCAGCAGTGGCCCTTCCAAACCAGGAAGCAGCCCTCAGCTCCTCGCCAAGGTCTCTGCTTGGTACCCACGCTTCCCTTCCTTGGGTGTGGCTCTGCCTTGAGGGACGGTCACTTCCCATGGGGGCCCCCTGCCCCGGCCACCTCTGCGGACAGCCTCTCCACATTGGCCCCTTCGGTCTCTGATGCGGCTGAGAACAGAGTTCGCCCAGCCCGGGGGGTTCTTAGCCTCCATCCTCGCCGTTCAGCCAGCCCCTGGCCTGGGGTGACAAGCAGGACTCATGGGGTGGAAGCTGGATGACAGGTGCCGATCCGGGTACACGGATATGGAAGGGGGCATCCTTCCCATGGCCGGGTGTCAGGGTCCCCAAGGCCTTGCTTCCATGTGAACTTCATGTCACCAGCTAGGAAGGTGGGGGGCAGGGGGCCACTCACCATCCTGCTGAGGGACAAGACCTGAAGGCACGCGGAGGGGAAGGTGGGCTCAGGGTCAGTGACCAGCCTTCCAGGGTGGGCTGGGGAGTCTCTGGGCTGTGTGCGCAGAGCCCACGTCGAGCTGGAACAGAGGCCCTCTGCTCACAGGGCCTGTCTACCCGCAGCATCATCAGCTGGTTCGTCCGGTCCTTCAAGTACGCATATGGCCTCCGCTTTGAGGTCAAAGGCCGTGAGACGCTGGACGAGGACCGGCCCTGCGTCATCATCTCCAACCACCAGAGCATCCTGGACATGATGGGTAAGGCCTGACTGCAGGGTGGTCTGGGGGAGGGCTGACCCTCCCCAGTTGCCTGGGGCTAGGGGGAGGCTGCTCTCCTACTCGGGTGGAGGCTGGACCCAGCTGAGCTGGCAGGCGGGAGTTTGACACTGGAGGGAGGGATGGACCTGTGCAGTGCCTGGACCTGGCGGGTAATGGACTGGGCAGCCTGTGGGGGCCCCGGGCCCTGCTCCATGCTGGGAAGCTGAGGCTGAGGCTGAGGCCAGACGGCGCCCAGGGCCCAGAGGTGCCCGAAGCCCAGGGCTGGCCCGCTTCTCCGTGGGGAGTGGCCCCTGAGCTGCGCCATCTCCTCCTGTCCCGCCTGGCGTCTGGCACCCACAGGCCTCATGGAGATCCTCCCCGACCGCTGCGTGCAGATCGCCAAGCGGGAGCTGCTCTTCCTGGGGCCTGTGGGCCTGATCATGTACCTGGGGGGCGTCCTCTTCATCAACCGGCAGCGCTCCCAGACGGCCATGAGCGTGATGACCGACGTGGGCGAGCGCATGGTCAGGGAGAACGTGAGGCCCGGGGCTGGGGCGCCCGAGGCTGTGGGCACTCACGCCCGATTGTGGTGTCAGGTCGGCCCCGAGGGTGAGTCCCTGCGGCAGAAGAACACGCCTGATCACTGCGTGTCTGTGAATCGCATACGGGAGAGCCCGGCGCGGGGCCGCGGCTGCCAGCGGCGGTGGCCTCTGCTGAGAAGTGGGGCTCCCGGGGGTGGGTGCCTCCCTGGCGGCCTCCGGCTTTTGGTTGCAGCCTCCTGTCTCCTCAACAGCTCAAAGTGTGGATCTACCCGGAGGGCACGCGGAACGACAATGGGGATCTCCTGCCTTTCAAGAAAGGCGCCTTCTACCTGGCAATCCAGGCCCAGGTACATCGGGGCTGTGGCCTCCCCATGCGGCCGGGGTGGGGAGCGCATGCGGGCTGGCCTACGGCTGCCGGTGACCTCCCGGCCGGCCAGGGCCACTGGCGCTCGGGACCACCTGCCTCTGGACGGGCAGCCCCTGTCTGTGAGCTGCTGGGGAGGGCAGTCCCCGGGGCCCCTTAGCCGCTCTGAGAGTGAAGGCTGGCGCCTCGTCAGCCCAGGACCAGCTGGAACGACGCTCATCTCCATACCTGCCCACGGAGCTCCAGCACCTCCCTTTCCTGCTTGCCGGGCGAGGGGGCTGGGGTTGGCGTAAAGAAGGCCCACTGACTGGGCTGTCGGGAAGGCTCTGCCAAGGCACTCTCGCCGGGGCATGCTTGGGACTGGAGGGCGCAGGTGGGGCGTGCAGCAGGGCTCGCAGGGGCGAGAACAGAGTGAGCGGAGAGCCCGGCACGGCCTTCTTGCTGCTCTTGTCCTTGACTTCTAGGGGTACGGTTTTTCCTGGGGATCTCGGGGGGGATGGCAGGAGAGGCTTGGGGCATGTCCCTCCGTGGGGCGGGGCCCCGGGTGGGTCCGGGTGCCCTGTCTCGCCCCCCGGTCCTGTGCTGGGGGCTGTGTGCAGGGGAAAGCCGTTGGGGTGGGGGGGCTGTCTTCCTGCCCTGTCTCTTATACACATCTCTGTGCTTCTGTGTTGTTGGACGACGCACATTTTTTGTTTGTGAATGGCCCGCTTGCGCCCCCTCCTTGGGTCGGTCAATCCTCACAATGACCCGAGAAGCCGTCTCTTGGCAGTCGAGAAGCCCGAGGCTCCCCAGCTGAGATGGCCAGGCGAGGTCTCCCGAGAGTGTCCAGCCAGGGGCAGCTCTGAGCAGGATGGGGACAAAGGGACAGGCCTGGCTCGAGCTGGCAGAGGCTTAGCGCTAAGGAGGACAGCCCAGCTTCCAGGCCCAGCAAGGCCGGCTGGCCCGACTGTGATGGCAGCCGGGGGTCAGCTGCCTCCCTTGCGGAGCACCTCTCTGCGGCCTGTGCCGTGGGAGGAGGAGGGGAGAGAGGCTGTGTGGGCCAGATGCGAGCCTGCCTTCAGACAGAGAGGCAGAGCCGATAAGATCCACTTGTGTGAGGCTCAGAGGAGTCTTATCCACAGAGGCAGAAAGCAGATGCTGGGGCCCGGGGCAGGGTGTGTGTGTGTGTGATGGGAACAGCGTGTCCGTCAGCTTGAGAAGATGAGAGTCCTGGGGACGGATGGGGCAGTTACACAACGTGACCGCACTTGAACTGCCTGTTCAAACCAGGTCAGAGGGTAAAGCTTGTGCTGTGTGTATTTTACCAACACTTTTAAAGACTTGAGTCTGCCTTCGGGCCAGGGGCCCCGCTCTAAGCCTCTGCTCTATCGAGAAGCAGCTCTGGGCCCAGGCCCTACTGGCTGGAGTGGAAAAGGCCTCCCTCCCAGTCAGGACTGTGAGGAGCTCCCTGGCAGTGGGGTGTGTGTGTGTATGTGTGTGTGTGTGTGTGTGTGTGTGTGTGTGTATACGAATCTTGTGCGGGAAGTGGAAAGCTTTTGGGTCACTGGGAGCTTACCCTCAGCAACCCCCACCCAGGGGTGGGAAGGACCCAGGGAGCAGCAGAGGAGTGACCTCAAGCCTCAGGCTCCGTCACCTCCTGTGCACTGACCCCTCACTGGCACCTGTCCCGTGCCAAGTATGTGAGGTGTCAACCTTCTCCCTGCCAGCCAGCTACCCAAAGACAGGGACATGCATGGTCTCCCTCACCCGTCACCTCCTGCGGGGATAGGCCCCTCCAGGTCACGAGTGCCCAGGGCAGCCTCCTGCCGGGAGCAGAGCCCATGCACATCCTAGCTCCACTGGCACGCTTGAGAGAGAGAGAGAGAGAGAGAGAGAGAGAGAGAGTGTGTGTGTGAAAAAAAAAATTAAGAAGTGGTGGCAAGAATACATAGAAGAACTATATTAAAAAAGGTCTTAATGACCTAGATAATCATGATGATGTGGTCACTGAACTACAGCCAGACATCTTGGAATGTGAAGTCAAGTGCACCTCAGGAATCATTAGTATGAACCAATCTAGTGGAGGTGATGGAACTCCAACAGAGCTATTTAAAATCCAAAAAGATAATGCTGTTCAAGTGCTGCACTCAATATGTCAGCAAATTTGGAAAATTCAGCAGTGGCCACAAGACTGGAAAATGTAAGTTTTTGTTTCCATCCCAAACAAGGGCAATGCCAAAGAATGTTCAGACTTCTGTACAATTGAGTCCACTTCACATACTAGTAAGGTTATGCTTAAAATTCTTTGATCTAAGCTCTGGCAGTATGTGAACTGAGAACTTCCAGATATGCAACCTAGGTTTAGAAAAGGCAGAGGAACCAGAAATCAAATTGCCAACATCCATTGGAACATAGAAAAACCAAGGGAATTCCAGAAAAACCACTTCATTGAATATGCTAAAGCCTTTGACTGTGCAGATCAAACTTGAAAATTCTTGAAGAGAATTTCAGAACACCTTATCTGCTTCCTGAGAAACTTGTATGCAGGTCAAGAAGCAACACTTAGAACCGCACATAGAACAATGAACTGGTTCAAAATTGGAAAAGGAATATGTCAAGGCTGTGTATTGTCAATCTGTTTATTTTATTTCTGTGCAGAGTACATCATATGAAATACTAGGCTGGATGATTCCACAAGCTGGAATCAAAATTGCCAGGAGAAATATCAATAACCTCAGATATGCAGATGATACCATTCTAAAGGTAAAATGTGAAGGAGAACTAAAGAGACTCTTGATGAAGGTGAAAAAGGAGAGTGAAAATTTGGCTTGAAACTCAGCATTCAAAATACTAAGATCATGGCATCCAGTCCCATCACTTCCTGGCAAATAGAAGGGAGAAAAGTAGAAACAGTAACGGATTTTATTTTCTTGGGCTCCAAAATCACTGCAGATGGTGAATGCAGCCATGAAATAAAGACACACGCTCCTTGGAAGGAAGCTATGATAAACCTGGGTAGTGCATTAAAAAGCAGAGACATCACTTTGCTGACAAAGTTTCATGTACTCAATGCTATGGTTTTTCCAGAGTCATGTATGAATACAAGAGCTGGACCATAGAGAATGCTGAGTGCTGAAGAACTGATACTTTCAAACTGTAGTGGAGAAGACTTTTGAGAGTCACTTGGACTGCAAGGAGACCAAACCCATGAATCCTAGAAGATATCTACTCTGAGTATTCATTAGAAGGACTGATAATGAAGCTGAAGCTGAAACTCCAATACTTTGGCACCTGATGTGAAGATATGACTCACTGGAAAAGACCCTGATGCTGGGAAAGATTGAAGGCAAAAGGAGAAGGGTTAGCAGAGGATGAGATGGTTAGGTAGCAGTCCCAAATCAATGGGCATGAATCTGAGCAAACTCTAGGAGACAGTCAAGGACAGGGAAGCCTGACAGGCTTGCAGTCCATGGGGTGTCAGAGTGTCAGACATGGCTTAACGACTGAACAACCATAGCAACAGTGTTACAAATGTCCACTGATGGTGCACTAGACAAAGACAGACAGATAGATAGATAGATAGATAGATAGATAGATAGATAGATAGATGTAGATAAAGGCTGCTCTCCTACTCGGGTGGAGGCTGGACCCAGCTGAGCTGGCAGGCGGGAGTTTGACACTGGAGGGAGGGATGGACCTGTGCAGTGCCTGGACCTGGCGGGTAATGGACTGGGCAGCCTGTGGGGGCCCCGGGCCCTGCTCCATGCTGGGAAGCTGAGGCTGAGGCTGAGGCCAGACGGCGCCCAGGGCCCAGAGGTGCCCGAAGCCCAGGGCTGGCCCGCTTCTCCGTGGGGAGTGGCCCCTGAGCTGCGCCATCTCCTCCTGTCCCGCCTGGCGTCTGGCACCCACAGGCCTCATGGAGATCCTCCCCGACCGCTGCGTGCAGATCGCCAAGCGGGAGCTGCTCTTCCTGGGGCCTGTGGGCCTGATCATGTACCTGGGGGGCGTCCTCTTCATCAACCGGCAGCGCTCCCAGACGGCCATGAGCGTGATGACCGACGTGGGCGAGCGCATGGTCAGGGAGAACGTGAGTGCCCGGGGCTGGGGCGCCCGAGGCTGTGGGCACTCACGCCCGATTGTGGTGTCAGGTCGGCCCCGAGGGTGAGTCCCTGCGGCAGAAGAACACGCCTGATCACTGCGTGTCTGTGAATCGCATACGGGAGAGCCCGGCGCGGGGCCGCGGCTGCCAGCGGCGGTGGCCTCTGCTGAGAAGTGGGGCTCCCGGGGGTGGGTGCCTCCCTGGCGGCCTCCGGCTTTTGGTTGCAGCCTCCTGTCTCCTCAACAGCTCAAAGTGTGGATCTACCCGGAGGGCACGCGGAACGACAATGGGGATCTCCTGCCTTTCAAGAAAGGCGCCTTCTACCTGGCAATCCAGGCCCAGGTACATCGGGGCTGTGGCCTCCCCATGCGGCCGGGGTGGGGAGCGCATGCGGGCTGGCCTACGGCTGCCGGTGACCTCCCGGCCGGCCAGGGCCACTGGCGCTCGGGACCACCTGCCTCTGGACGGGCAGCCCCTGTCTGTGAGCTGCTGGGGAGGGCAGTCCCCGGGGCCCCTTAGCCGCTCTGAGAGTGAAGGCTGGCGCCTCGTCAGCCCAGGACCAGCTGGAACGACGCTCATCTCCATACCTGCCCACGGAGCTCCAGCACCTCCCTTTCCTGCTTGCCGGGCGAGGGGGCTGGGGTTGGCGTAAAGAAGGCCCACTGACTGGGCTGTCGGGAAGGCTCTGCCAAGGCACTCTCGCCGGGGCATGCTTGGGACTGGAGGGCGCAGGTGGGGCGTGCAGCAGGGCTCGCAGGGGCGAGAACAGAGTGAGCGGAGAGCCCGGCACGGCCTTCTTGCTGCTCTTGTCCTTGACTTCTAGGGGTACGGTTTTTCCTGGGGATCTCGGGGGGGATGGCAGGAGAGGCTTGGGGCATGTCCCTCCGTGGGGCGGGGCCCCGGGTGGGTCCGGGTGCCCTGTCTCGCCCCCCGGTCCTGTGCTGGGGGCTGTGTGCAGGGGAAAGCCGTTGGGGTGGGGGGGCTGTCTTCCTGCCTGGTCAGGGTCAGGCTGCCTGCTGGGCAGGGCTCTGCCGCCTCCTGGGCTCCACCTGTGACAGGTGGCCTCGAGCACCCCCTGGTGGCCCCAAGCAAGGCTGGGAGAGCCTTCCTTCCTTCCAGAAGCTCCCAGCCAGCACTGGGCTCGGTGGGTGGGGGAGCTGGAGGGAGGGGCGGACGGGTTGGGGACAGGAGCCTGGGCTCTGATCTCCGCCCTTCCTGAGCACAAGGAGGAGGACACCCCCGCCACAGGCCCGGGCCTGGTGTCTCTTTTCCTTTGCGTTGGAGAAGGGGTCGCGGGGGTCATGGGAGAGAAAAGAGCGGAGCTTTGGGGGATGGTGGGGCCAGGGCAGTCTCAGCCAGGACGCCAGGCAGCGTATTTCCTGCCAGGCCCCCGCCCCAGGGTTAACGATTACTCCCAGGTGCCATTTCTGACACCAGAACCACCGCCACTGAAGTCACCGTTGGACTTGACCCTGGTGTCTTCCCGGAAAACCAGAAGGCCCTGCCCCCTCCCCTGGCTGGAGGTGCCCCCAGCTCCTCCCTGGGGTTGGGAGAGAGGCTGGGAAGGAAGAGATGGTCAGAGCGACCTCAGTTATCTTCTCTGGCTAAACTGGACAGGGCCCTGTGTCATCTTGGGACCCTTGGGGGATGCAGAATGTGAATTCTATGCATCTGTGCCAACCCGGAAGTCTTCCTGGAGGAGGGGATACTTGGGTGAAGATGTGCAGGATGAGTTTATGGACTGGGGGCCACCCAGGGCACGAAGGGTGTCCTGGAGCAGTGCGCGGAAGCACGCTGAGGCAGGGTGGCCACAGGGGCCGTGGGGGCAGGCAGGGCTCTGCCCCTGAGCTCGTCCCTGGGGGTCGGGCTCGAGGTCGGGCTGGGCTCCGTCCTCAGGCTGCCACGTCTGCTGTCCCTAGGTGCCCATCATCCCCGTGGTTTACTCCAGCTTCTCCTCCTTCTACAGCTGCAAGACGAAGCTCTTCACTTCAGGTAGCCCCCTGCCCCCCATACACACACACCTGCCACACGGGGGCCTGCCATCCAATCTCAGTCCCCGTGACACCCAGACCCCGCTTCTGGGGGCCACTCCAGGCCGAGCCCCTCAGTGACGGGGAAGAAGGAAGGAGGCCCCGCCTTGAGCCCCGAGATCAGGGCTCCCAGGGGTGGGCAGAGGCCCAGCTTCACACACACAGGCCGGGCCATGCCCACAGTTTGGGGGGCCTTGAGGAGCACACTTCCTGTGCCCAAAGTGAGCTCCGAACCAGTGCATCCAGGCCCAACTCTCAAGCAGCCACCTGGGGGCGCCCCTCACGCCCCTGCCTCGGAGCTCAGGACCTCCCTCCATCCTTCCCTCCAGACCCCCACACGAGGGTGCCTGTTGCCCAGGTGGGAAGTGGGGTCCAAGGGAGAAGCTGCCTGCCCCACACCCGGGACCCCGAGGCCGCCTGCACCCCTGTGGATCGCAGGAGGGGCTGCCCCATAGCCTCCTTGGGGAGGAAGTATCCTGGAGCCTGAGTGGACCTCGCGAGGCGGCGCACACTCGTCCACACCCGCTGTGAACGTGCCTGAGAGTGTGTGTGCGCCTGCGTCAGTGATTCTCAGTTAAGAGCCAATTACCGGAAACCAAGGTGTCGGGAAGAGCCCGGTCCAGCCCAGGCCCTTGGGAGGCTGGTAGACAGCCGAGACAGGGGGAGAGAGGCCCCCACAGGAGTCCCCCAGGCGGCTGACGCCCCCACCCCGCCCCCGCAGGAACCATCCAGGTGGAGGTGCTGGACGCCATCCCCACCCGTGGCCTCACTGTCGCCGACGTCCCCAAGCTTCTGGACACCTGCCATCAGGCCATGAGGACGCGCTTCTTCCACATATCCAAGATCCCTCAGGAGAACGGGCCCCCTTGGGGCCCGACGCCCAGGAGGCCCAGTAATCGAGGCCGGGGGCAGGGCAGGACCTGGCTGGATGACGGACAGAGGGCCGCCCCCGCCCACCAGACACCACTGTGTCCCCTCTAGCCTTCCGCCCCGGAAGTGGGGCCTCTCTTCCTGTCACTGCCTTGGGTCCAGGCCCCCCGATGTCCCTGCAAGGGAGAGTCAGCCCCTCAAGCTCCGAGGGCAGGGCCTCGCCCAGCCCCGTGCCTCTGGAGGCTGGCGTGGGAGTGGGTCTGGACCCCCGTGGGCTGACAGGGCAGGGCCACGCTGCCCAGCCCCACCCTCCTGCCCAGGCCTGCATCAGGCCCTCAGGGAGAGGTGGGCTCAGGGGGCAGGGTGCCTGGGCTCACACCCCCAGGTGGCCTCATTCCAGCTGGGCCTCAGGGAGCCAAAAAGCAGGGTCTGCAGCTCCCACCCGCCCTGGGGAGCGAGTCTGCTGAATGGGTACTGTGCTCCTCACTGTTTTTTATAAACGAACTCTTGGAAGTGCCTGCTGAATCGAGCTCACTCAGAGGGTGGGCGCGGCTGCCTCGGGTTCCCGTCCTCAAGCTGCCCTTGCTTCCCGCGCCCAGCCGTCACTCTGTGCAGTGTCCCTGCCAAGGTTGGGGCCACAGTCACCCTGGAATGTTTTCTTCCGCTGGGGGGGCAGGCACGCCCAGGGATCGGGAATGCATGTCGAAAGGAAGCTAAAGATTTGCTCTTTGGCTGCCGGCTGGGGGTGGGGCCAGCTGGTCACCTCCACTGACACCTCGCCCTCCAGCCCCACTGGGGTGAAAGTGAAAGGCGCTCAGTTGTGTCCGACCCTCTGCGACCCCATGGCGTTCTCCAGGCCAGGATACTGGAGTGCATAGCCGTTCCCTCCTCCAGGGGATCTTCCCAGCCCAGGGATCGAGCCCAGGTCTCCTGCATTGCAGTCGGATTCTTTACCAGCTGAGCCACAAACTGGAGAGAGGGCACCAAGACCCTGTCTGGGGGGGGGGGGGCCGGCAGGGGGG
>SJYC01055459.1:0-20393 GCA_006408675.1 Madoqua kirkii | reverse complement strand
GGGAGACGCGGAGCGACCGCAGGGAGCCGGGAGGTGAGCCGGCCGGAGCGCCGGGCTCTGCCCTGCGGTCACCGACCCCCAGCCCGGCCCCCAGGTCCGGAGAATGGGCCCAGCGGCCTTGGCAAAGGGCGCCCCCTGCTGGTGACGGGTGACCCGGGCTCTGCCACAAGGGGTGGGGGGTCCCTGGGCGAGGTGGGGGACGCCGCGGCCCCTTATCCCCTGTCTCTTATACACATCTGGTTGGGAAACTGAGGCTCCGCGGCAACCGGCGCCCCCGGGGCCGGGCAGTGAGTCAGCTAGAACCGGGGCTCCTGACGCACAGCCCGCCCCCGATCGCTGCCGCCCCTCCCAGCCCGCTCCGGGACGCAGGGCTGAGACTGCGGCCAGGTGCCCGGAGGCAGGGCCCACGCGAGCCGGGGGTAGCTAGCTCTAACCCCCTCAGGCTGAACAACGACTCCTGGGGATGGCCATTGCAACCGGGGGGCCAGCTCCTGGGCACCAGGGATTGACTAAAGGCGACGGCTGTTCTGCAGCCAAACGTGGGGTGAACGGCAGTAACCCCGGGGCGCATAGACTTCTAGAGATGGGGGTGGTGAGATGGGGGGTGGCAGCCTCAGCAGCGCCCGCTGGCTCCTTAGTGTGCACTGAGCCTCGCTCCCGGCCAGTGTGCCAGGTTAGGGGCCCTGCAGGGCTTCCACCGGGCCCCGCCTTTGTTCAGGACAGATGGGACCACCTTTGAGTGTGCCTCAGGCTCCCGAGGAGTCCCCCAACTGCATGGTCACCGCAGGGGGCTCCCAGGCCCGTCCCCTCTGCTGTCCAGGCCCCTCTGCGTGTTTGCAACGTGGGCTGAAGCAGCCCAGGTGGTGGAGTGGGCAGCAGGGCCCTCTGTGGCCGGCGCGGTGGGGACCAGGTGCAGGGCGGCCGGCCCTCCTGAGAACCCTGTCATTTGTGCACCGGGATTATCCCAGCCTTCCCTGGGCCTGCCCGTCTCAGCAGTGTCTCCCTCGAACCCGAGCCCCAGCTCTGTTTACCTAAGTGCATGTGTGTGCAGGTATAAGGTGCCTGCTGCTGCCCTGGGCACTCACCTGGGGAAGGGGGCTCCCTCATGCCCCGGACACTGGTGGCAGCAGCTCTTCTGGGTGGTTGGGGCCGCCCATGCCTCCCTGATGCCAGGATCTGTGGGTCAGACACACAGCCTTGATCCCTCTGACATGCCAGGGCAGTGGGGTGGGGGCCCAGCGTCCGTGCCGCTGAGGGCCCCCAGCCTTCACTTGGCCTGCAGACCCTCACCCTCAGATGGCCACTCAGCTCTGCACACACTCTCTGCCTGGCTGTGTTCATTGCTGGGGTGTCCTGAGACCCCCAGATGGAGAGCTTCTCTAGGCAGCTCAGGGTGCTGGGTGGGTGTCCTGTGGGTACATGGGGAGGGGGCCTTCGGGCAGAGCCAGCAGCTCCAGGGCATCCGGTTCAGGCCTCCCTTGGTGCCCAGGAGGAAAAGGAAGGGGCCCGAGGTGCCTGGACGGGAGCCCCATCCTGGACCAGGGGCCCTGGGAGCCCCTGGAAGATGCTCTGAGTGTGGCTGGGGAAGCCGCTGCTGGGATGCTAAGATGGTTAAAGGGACGGGGGCGCCCTGCCACTGGAGCTCTTCCCTCCAACCCCAGCAGGCGGTCCTAGGCAGTAAAGAGTTCCCGGCCAGGCCTAGGGGGAACAAAGGGGAGAGCTGCCCTGCTCCGTCCCCTACCCCCATCCAGCCCCTGAAGCTGATCACCTGACCCTTTGGCCTCCGGCCTGGAGCGCTGGACGGGCTGGTCCTCGCTTGGCTGCTGAGCTGGGTGGTGGGTTAGCCTCTGCTTTTTCCACTGGAACGTGGGTGCTCGTCACACATGCTGGGGTGGACGGGCAGGGCCCAGGAAGGCCCTTGTGCCCCCCTGGGGACCTGTGCTGCTCCGGGGAGGAGGCTCCTATAGGGTGCCAGGGGGATGCCCACGCTGTGCCCCATCAAGCTGTCCCGCTCCCCGACCCCCAGCCAGCCCCACAGAAGGCGGGGGGCTCCCCCCACGGACCATCCTGGCTGCAGACTTGGCTTTGGGGTTCCTGTCTCCCGTCTAGCGCCCGTCCCCGACACCCTTGAGGTGTTTGCCCACCCCTGGGGGATGCCCTTGGGACACACAGGTCCCAGAGAAGAGGAGTCAGTGGGGCCAGGAGTGGGGGTCCTGCTTCCGACCCCACGGGCTTCCCCGGGAGACAGGGCGGCCCAGGAGGGGGCTCAACGGCAGGGTCACCACTGCGCTAGCCCCCCTTCCAGGGGTCACGGAGCTGCTGGGCTGCCCAGTGCCATGTACGGGGGAGGAGCAGGCCAGGCTGGCGTCCAGACCTTGCCCTTGGCCAAGGTGAGGATGGCACCAGTACGGGTGCCGATGAGGTGGCCCCGGAGTGGAGAGCCCTCGGTGCTCAGCCCACAGGTGCCCGTGGTCACCAGAGCCCGCCGAGGGCGCTCGCCCTGTCCTGCCTGCGCCCCGTCCCTGCAGGGCCGCCCCTGCCGTACCTGCCGCTGCCTGCGCCCCAGCTGGGCCATGGCCACCTCTGCTGCCTCCCCAGTCTGGGGGTGGGCCCTGCCTGCCGCCCCTCGCCCGCCACCTCGAGGCACCTCCGGAGGCCGCCCGCCTGTCCGGTCCGCGGGAGCCTGCTCCTGGGCCATGAGGACGGCCGCCTCAGGGCAGGGAGGCTCCTCCCGGGACGAGGAAGGGCGGCTTTTTATGCTCCATCCCGTGTAAATCGGGATTGGGATGGGCCCTTCCCAGCCGGACTTCCTGTGTGTGCTGCCCGCTGATAACGGGATCTGTCAGTGAACAAACAGGAGGCTGAAAGTGCAGGAGCCTGGGTGGCCACAGAGGCTGCTCCCTCGGGCGCTCCAGGTGCTCCAGCCCCACGCCAGACCCCCAGTTCCCTCCTTCCGGCAGCGCCCCGGTGGCTGTGCTCTGGCTGGACAGTGACCGAGGACACAGCCGGACACGCTTGGCTGAGGGCCCTGAGTGAGCAGGCCCCCAGCCCACCATCCTCGGGGCTCAGCCCTCACCCACCCACAGTCTGGACACCCTCATTTCTCTGGCCTTAAGCACCTCTACTCAGCTTTCTCTCCCTCACCCCACCCAGCTCGACGTCCCGGCCAAGAAGGGAGCTGGGGCAGGGAGCTCGGGAAATTCCCCCCAGAGTGCAGAGAGCCGGAGGGAACCTGCCCACCCTTGCTGGGGGTGGGGCGTCTTGGCGGTCAGCCTGGACTGCTCTCTCCCCGCCCCCCTGGGAGGGTGTCCTGTGGGCGAGGCTGTGGTCAGCACCGGACCTTTGCTTCTCCTGGCCTCAGTTTCCCCATCTGTTCCAGGGGGTCAGGTGAGGTGCCAGCCAGTTGGGTGGCTGTGACTGCCGAGGAGGTGGCTGGCCCTTAAGCATTGCTGGACGGCGTCTGGGGGCTCACCCCCCACCTCTTCCCCCTCAGCCCCCCATGGCCTGCCCTTGTTCCCTGGCTCTCTCACCCAAGGGCCCAGCGGCCCAGGAGGGCTGTATGTCCTGCTGAGTGTACTAGGGGCCAAGTTGGGCTTTGCCCACACCCAGAAGGTGGCCCAGACCCTAACGCTGACCCAGCCCTAGGCCCAGGGGTCAGCTCGTGCCCCTGGGTAGGAGAAACAGTGGGTGTCAGGGCCATCTGCATAAGATGGGAAGACTGAGGCCCAAGGGGGAAGGAGGCTCAGCCCAGGTGAGCAGGTCCCTCTGTTCCTCCTGTGCCCCACCCCAGGGGGCAGCCCCAGGGGGCTGAGGTCATGAGCAGCTCATTAGCCAACTTGTGAAATAGTTAATGGGCCCCCCTCTGTCTAAAACATGGGGAAGGTTAGGGAATTTTCTGGAAGGGCGCCCAGAGCACGCAGACTGAATGGTGGGTAAGATGGAATTACAGGCGGTGGGGGAGGGAGTCCTCTGTGCCCCAGTCTTCCTGGCCCACTGGTTCTGGGACCCCCACTGCTCTGGGAACCCCCCCCAACCAGCTCTGCCCTGCTTCAGCTCCTACAGGGCCCCACATGGCAGCCAGCCCAGCCTGGCCCGTGGCCTCAACCCCTCCGCACACCCCCGTCTCAGGTCCTGGAGCCTCAGAGGCAGATGCCAGAGATGGGCTGAGGTCCCGGCCTGCCCCGGCCAGGTCGGGGACGGGCAGGGCCTGCATGGCAGGTGGGCTGAGTACGGGCAGAGGGCGAGGACGGTGATGGCCGATATCCCGTCGGACTCCAGGAAGGCCCTAGGGACCTGCAGGGGGTTGGGGTGCCTCTTGCCCCATGGGTGCCTGCTCCCGGGTGCTGGGACATGGGGAGCTCACTCTGTGTTCCAGTCTAGGCGACTCTACCTGGGGCAGGCCAGGACCACCCCATCCTCAAGGAGGCCCCCTGCCTGCCCCCCATGGCATCTCTCGAGGGTCGGCGAGCACACCACCACAGCGGGATCAGCTGGGGAAGGAGTTGGTGCCACCCCGAGGGCGGCACAGAGGCGAGCGTCTGCTGGGGTCAGTCCCTCACTACCGGGCAGCCCGGGGACCCGGGCCCAGGACAGAGCCCCAGTGCGTTGGGAAAGCTGCCGTTCCGGTCCCAGCTGTGGCTCCCGTGGCTGGAGCCTTGGCCCATGCTGGCCTGTTTCCCCATCCGCTCCCCGGTCCGTAGGCGCAGTGGTCCAGTGGCCTCCAGCCCGCCTGCAGGCATTCTGGGGGTGATGGACTGAGTCGGGCCTTCTTACCTTCCCAGAGCACACCAGTCAGGCCGGGGGTGTGGCGGGGGCGGCCAGGGCCTCCTGGGACCCTCCCGGGAGCCCTCAATGCCAGGCTTCTGGCCTCGGCAGGCTCAGGAACAGACAGACCATGCCCCCGGCAGAGGCCTGCCCGGGCGTCTGGGGCAGCTCGAGGGGTGCTGGGCGCAGCGTGTGAGCCAGGCTGCAGGAGGGGAGGACCGGAGCACGGGGCAGGGGAGAGCAGGGCTTCCTGTTTATCCCCCGCGGTGGCCCCTGGCCTCAGGGACAGAATGGTTCTGTCAGCCAGACTCCCGCCAGATGCAGCTGACCCTTCATCCAGGGACGCTTGCGCCTGGCCCAGTGACCCGTCCCCGGCAGGACTGGAAGGGAGCTCACGTTCCCCTAGGCCCAGGGAGCTGTGTACAGAGCTGGGTCGGGTCCCACAGGGAACGGGAGGTCCCACCGGGAGAGCGGGGGTCTGTCCAGCCCCCGGGGGTCTTCGGCTCTACCCAGGTCCCCAGCAGCTCCTGCTCCGCACCTCTTAGATGTGCCCGCTGCCTGGCCCTGTGTGCAGTGCTCACGTCTAACCCTGGAGCTGCTGCAGCTAAGGCTCGCCAAGGGGAGATGGTCCCCGAGGCTCGGCCGGCGCGAAACAGGAGCTCTGAACGCGGTGCCCAGGGCTGCCTCGGGGCGCGCTTGGTCCCTTCTCCTTGCTGCTCCGTGGTCTTCCTCGCTGAGGACTCCTCACACCGCCAGCACGGCCTTTCTGCTGCTCACGTCCTCCCCACTAAGCCCGACCTCGGTTCCTGGTGGGTCCCCCCCGGGGCTGTGCCCCGTCCTGGTCCCCATGCTTCCTTGGGCAGTCCCTGGGTGCAGGGCAGGTGTGAAAGCCACCCCCGCCCGCCGTGTCTCCAGGCCGCCCTGCCCGCCGTGCGGGAGCGCTCCAGCCTGCGCACAGTCCAGCCTGCGCTGGCTGCCCCCGCTGTTCTGGCTCAGCCATCCTGAAGGTGCGGGAATACCGCTGTGCTGCTGTTCCTTTAATATGGGAAGATGGAGGCAGTCTCGCCTTTTGAACAACAGATTTCCTCCCTGGGGAAGGACTCATATCATAGGGGAGACCCCCGGAGTGAGGTGAGAGCTGGGCAGGGTGCGCCCGGGGAGCAGGCAGGGCAGCTCCAAGGGAGCTGGGGTCCGGGCCTCTGCTTTGCTGAGCATTCTGTGAAGCAGGCGCCAGTGGTCTGGGCAGTGGAGAGAGGAGAGGACCCCTGGGCAGTGAGCGTGGGGGTCCCCTAGGGTGGGTGTGCGGCACGTTCCAAGCTCCCAGGGCCCGCCAGGAAATGCTTGTCTCTAGAGCTGTTGGCCAGGTGGGGGTCACGGTGCTGACTGTGGCCAGGGGCTGGGCTCTGGGTCCCACCTGGAAGCTGGCAGGTGGGCAGTGGGGGTCGCGGCTGACCCCTGCAGGAGGCTCGCTGAGCAGAGGGATAGAGCCTGACCCCCACCTGGCGCTGCGGCGGGGCCCTATCTGTAGCCCAGATGCGTCCCGGGGCCCGGCTTTGCCTGGAGCCCAGGCTGCCCCAGCCCCACAGGGCTCCCTGTGCCCGCCTTGAGGGGTTGAGGAAAGGGGGCTTGAGCGCCCTGCCTGGAGCCCTGGGCAGAAGCCTCACTCACGATCAGGCTGCAGTTTGCCGAGCTTGATGGACAGAGTGGCTGTTAACCTGGGGTTAAAACACTTTGCCTCCCAGGACAACAGAAAGGGAAGTTCCCGAGAGCCGATGTGTGTGCTGGGGGTGCGGGGGCAGGTCAGCGGAGGTGGGTTACGGCTCAGCACCCGGGTCTGGGCCATGCCGTCCCCTCCCTGCCTGGTCCACTCCGGGAGCGCTGGGCACGAGGCTCTCCGAGGCCTTCAGCAAGCAGAGCAGTGAGCAGGACCCCGGGGCCCACTGGGGCCGCGCCGACAGCACGTGGTTCTGGTGGGCTGTCTCGCCCACCCTGCAAGGCAGTGCCGCCGCCTGACCCCATCTGTGCAAGAGGAAAGGCCCCTCAGGATGGTGAGGACTGTCAACCTGCTCCCTTGAAGTGGGAGCTGCAGACCTCCCCAGGCCTCCACTCGGGGCAGGCCTCAGGCACAATGTCATCCCAGCCGTCCCGGGGAGAGGGGCTGGGGGCAGCGGGGCTCCCCTCCCCAGGGAGACTGTCGCCGGGAGAGTCTGCTGTCTCCACAGGGTAGCCACAGGCTCCAGGAAGGTGCGGGACGTTAGAGGCCGGAAGCTGCCTTGCCTCAGTTTCCCCGCTTGTCAGTGCAGGGCCTGGGGAGCCCTGTGGGGGGAATGTGGGGATCTCGAAACGCTGTCACGGTGGACAGTTGTGCCTGAGCCCTTTCCAGGGGAGAGGCGGAGCAGCCCACAGCGTCCACCAGGTTCTCAAAGGGGCCTGTGCCCCCGACGTGCAGACCCCCATGGGCAGCCCTGAGGTCCCTCCAGCCTCCACGGTCCATGCTGTTTGGTTCCCAGCTGCCTGTGAGCATTTGTTTTTGATACCCTTAAAAATGCATCTCCTGCAATTAACAGGCAGATTCTTTACCACCAGCTTCACAGAGAAGGGTGCGGGCTGGGCGGGGGGGCAGCTCTGCTACCCGGGCAGGCCAGAAATCTCTGTTTCCTCTTGGCCAGGAAACAGGAAGTGAGTGTACAGGGGAGATTGGGGGCCAGGCTCCGAGAACAATAGAAACCCCCTCCAGAAGGGAAGGGGAACTGCGTCAGGGCCCGGGTGGGGGCCGCCTGACCTCTCCCCTGCAGTGCACGGGCCAGGCGTAAATTTAGTCTCGGTTCTTTTCCTGGTGAGAGATGCCCCGTGCTGGGGGAGGGGACGCACAGCCCGCCTCAGTCTCTGGGTGCAGGGCTCCTGGGGTCTTAGGGACCATCTGGGTAACCTGAGGAGAGGAGCAGGGTCTGGCACCGGGACCATGGGACGTGGGAGTGGGGCAGCTCCGCCGTCCCAGTGGGGCTGCAGGTGGCTGGAGAGGCCATGGGTGCCTCTCCATGGGACGAGAGCGGCTCCCCTGGTCCCTGCCCATGGCAGGTAACTGCCCAAGCAAGCAGCCTCTGTCCTGAGAGCTGTGTGGCCTTAGCCAGAGCTCCAGGCCGGGCCAGGGCTCAGCAAGCACTGAGGGCCAGCCAGTGGTTTCCTTTTATAATAGAATAGCTGTTCAGTTCAGTTCAGTTGTTGAGTCATGTCTGACTGTTTGCGACCCCATGAATCGCAGCACACCATGCCTCCTTGTCCATCCCCAACTCCTGGAGTCCACCCAAACCCATGTCTATCGAGTCGGTGATGCCATCCAACCATCTTATCCTCTGTTGTCCCCTTCTCCTCCTGCCCTCAGTCCCTCCCAGCATCAGAGTCATTTCCAATGAGTCAACACTTCGCATGAGGTGGCCAAAGTGTTGGAGTTTCAGCTTCAGCATCAGTCCTTCCAAAGAATACCCAGGACTGATCTCCTTTAGGATGGACTGGTTGGATCTCCTTGCAGTCCAAGGGACTCTCAAGAGTCTTTTCCAACACCACAGTTCAAAAGCATCAATTCTTTGGCGCTCAGCTTTCTTCACAGTCCAACTCTCACATCCATACATGACCACTGGAAAAACCATAGCCTTAACTAGATGGACCTTTGTTGGCAAAGTAATGTCTCTGCTTTTGAATATGCTATCTAGGTTGGTCATACCTTTCCTTCCAAGGACTAAGCGTCTTTTAATTTCATGGCTGCAATCACCATCTGCAGTGATTCTGGAGCCCAAAAAAGTAAAGTCTGACACTGTTTCCCCATCTATTTCCCATGAAGTGATGGGACCAGATGCTGTGATCTTCGTTTTCTGAATGTTGAGCTTTAAGCCAAAGATGGACCTTTGTTGGCAAAGTAATGTCTCTGCTTTTGAATATGCTATCTAGGTTGGTCATACCTTTCCTTCCAAGGACTAAGCGTCTTTTAATTTCATGGCTGCAATCACCATCTGCAGTGATTCTGGAGCCCAAAAAAGTAAAGTCTGACACTGTTTCCCCATCTATTTCCCATGAAGTGATGGGACTAGATGCCATGATCTTTGTTTTCTGAATGCTGAGCTTTAAGCCAACTTTTTCACTCTCCACTTTCACTTTCATCAAGAGGCTTTTTAGTTCCTCTTCACTTTCTGCCATAAGGGTGGTGTCATCTGCATATCTGAGGTTACTGATATTTCTCCTGGCAGTCTTGATTCCAGCTTGTGCTTCTTCCAGCCCAGCGTTTCTCATGATGTACTCTGCATAGAGGTTAAATAAGCAGGGTGACAGTATACAGCCTTGATGTACTCCTTTTCCTATTTGGAACCCGTCTGTTGTTCCATGCCCCCGCCTGCAAGCCCCACACGACCGCCCGTCTGCTTCCCGCCCCTCTGGGTTGGCCCGTTCTGGCGTCTCCGATGACGCGGGGCCTTGTGTGCGTGGCTCCTTGCACTCGGCAGTGTTTGAGGTTCGCGCCTGCTGCTCCCGGAGTTGGCGCTTCGTGCCTTTCTACGGCTGCATGGCGTTCCACTGTGTGGATGGACAGGTGTTTTCTGTTCCTCAGCTGATGGGCCTGCGGGCCATTCCCTCCTGGCCTTCCCTCCTGGCCGGCCGCTAGCTGGGAGTCACGTTGGACTCCACAGGGGCCTGTGCTCCGCGGGTAGGCTGGACTCGGCCACGGGAGCCCCTGGGAGTCACAGGGGGTCCCCAGCAGTCACTCGGTGCCTGGGAAGCTACTGCAGGCCCAGCCTGGTCCCATTCTCACTGCCCTGGCCCTCAGTTTGGGGGACACAGGACCAGAATCAGGAAGACAGGGCTCCCACCAGCTTGGGGAGCAAAGCAGTGCTGGGGTCTGATCTGGGCTGCATGTTCAGGACCCACCCCCAGGGGTCCGAGGTCTTCTCCAAGCCCCAGTGTTCTCCATGGCAATGATCACTCAGGACTCCTCAGCTAAAGCAGGTTTCCTGCTTGACCCCACTGCCCCAGGAGTGCGCTGAGGCCTCCGGAGGCCACCTGGTGTGGCAGAGCTGGGGTTAGGATGTAGGGTCCAGGGTCCCAGGGCCCCAAGGCCCCAGGTGTGCCATGCTCTGGGCATCCTGACCAACGCCCTGCGCTGGGGACAGCAATGCCTCTCCACTGGCCGTGAAGGGGGCCCTGCGCCCTTTCCTGGGGAGGGTAGGGGCTGGGGCAGACCCCTCCCCAGGCCGGGCAGGCACCCAGGTGCAAGAGGCACCCCGCCAGGGTCCTGGCTCCTCTGCCCCGGCCATCGTCCTGGCCCAGATGACGCCAGCTGGAGTCTCAGACAGGATGTATGTCCCCGACCATCCCCCGCCCTGCCACCCCCTCCCAAGCACCACGAGGCCCGTCTGGGGATCGCAGCTTCCGGAGCCAACCCGGCTGTGGACAATGGCCGGAAATGCCGAACTCAGGCCATGGGCCAGGCCAGTCACTGGATCCCTGGGAGAGGCTGGAGTCAGCTCCACACGAGCCCCAGGCCCCTCTCCCTGGGGTGGAAGGGCTCCCCAAGGACCTGCTATCTTAGGGGGTGGCCGTGGACAGCTGCCCACCGGGCTGGGCTGATGGAGGACTCAGGAGGTGGGAGCAGGTGGCCGTTGCAGCCAGGGCCCACCCCCACCCAGGCTTCGGGGAGTTATGCCCGCCTCCACCCTGCACACACGAGTCCCAGCTCCGGGCCCCGTTGGGTTCATGGGGCAAAGCGCAGAGGGCTCGGGAATGCCCCCAGACGTTCCAGAATGCTGCCTCTGATGGTTTACTGGGTCTGACTCAGGAGGCACAGGCTCCCCAACCCCTCTTCCCACGCGGCCGCCCCCCTGTTTCAAGGGACGACATCCAAAAGCAAAAGAGCCACCTCCCCTCTCAGGCTTGATCCCCGGTGCCTGCGGGCGGAGCTGTGGAGGGACAGAGGGACACGGTTGGGAAGGGGGGCAAGGAGAACCTCCACTCTCCTGCCCCACCCCCAAGTTCTGTAGCTAGAGAGGATGTGACTTCTCCAGAGGCCTGTGGCTGGGGCAGGACAGGAAGGGCCCTCTGGGCCAAGACTGCTTATTTATACTGCATTTTATGATTCTAAAATGAAAATCAATCTGTGTGTGTCATCTAGCACATAAAGTAGCAAGCACTCATTTGGAAAGAGCTGGTTGGATTAGATTCCCAAAAGCACGAAAGAGAAACCGCTGCACCTCCGCTCGTCCCACCCCCTGAGGTCTGGGTGGGGGTGGTGGAGCAGGTGCCTGCCCCAGCCCCTGCCATCGCGGCGGAGGGCGCCCCGGGTCCGTGCACACTTGAGGTCAGCTCTGCCCAGTCCCATGGCTTCACGACCCCCGGGAAGAGGCACACTGGTAACGATGGATTGTGTTTAGCACAGCCTTGGGTTCCTGGCAACACTGGGAGGAAGGTCCGGAGAATTCCCACAGGGCCCCCTCTCGAGTGCAGCCGCCCCCCCATCCACACCCCTCCACAAAGCGCTCGTTACAGGGCCGAGCTGACACTGCCCACCGCCCGGAGCCCACTGTGCGGCCCACCAAGAACGCACGCCTCGGTGCGGCGTGCTCCCTGGGTTTGGACAGGGGTGTCAAGGTGTGTCCATCACGTGGACTCGCGTGGGCAACCTCACAGCCCTAAACTCCCTCTGAGACGCACATATTTGGGACAAATTCATGATTTGGGTGGCTGTAATCCCCATTACAATGGGCCAAGCAGCCCCTCATCCCTTGAGCCACCCACACCCGTCCCTGCCGCGGCCTGCACGCCCTCGGCTGGCTGCGCCACTCTGGAAGCACACAGCGCTGCCCAGAGCTCAGCTGCAGGCTCCAGAGGTGGCAGAGAGGTGAGGGGTGCATGCCGTCCCTGCCCAGGCTGAGTGGACCACAGTCCAGAGCAAACGCATTTCTGAAGAAGGAGCCTGTTGCGGCTCAGAAAGTAAGCACAGAATTCCCTCCAGCCATCCCCCTCCAAAACGGTACACAAAGAAGCTGAGAACAGGCCATCGTTATTCTTCTTCACAGTAACCGAGAGCGGGGAACAACCTGGGTGTCCAGCCACTGACGAATGGGGGTGAATGACACCCGCGGTCCGGCCGCTCAGTGGAGCAGTGTTCAGCCAGCGAGGGATGAAGCAGACGCCGTGGCCGCACGGCCGAGCCTTGGGAACGTAGTGCTGTGTGAAGGCGCAGCAGGACAAGAGCGGTGTGATTCCATCTGTGGGAAATGCCCCACACGGGCACGTCGGTCCAGACCGAAACCCGGCGGCAGGGACAGAGTTGGGGGTGATTGTTCAACAGACGCAGAATTTCAGATTGGGAGGGTGACGAGTTTCCGGGAGCAGACGGGTGGTGGCTGCAGAAACTGAAGGTGATTCGTCCCACCGATCGCACACTTGGAAACGGCGCGGGTGGCAGCAGCTCTGTCCTGAGCGTGTCGCCACTGTGCTCGGGGGCTCGGTCGTGTCTGACTCGTGGCGACCCCGTGGACTGCAGCCCGCCAGGCTCCCCTGACTATGGGATCCTCCAGGCAAGAATACTGGAGTGGGTTGCCATGCCCTCCTCCAGGGAATCTTCCCGACCCCAGGGATTGAACCCGAGTCTCCTGTGTTGGCAGGCGGGTTCTTTACCACTGAGCCACCGGGAAGCTGCAAAAGAATTAATAAAATGCATCCAAACTCACTGGATTGTACGCTTGGGCTGGGTGCACCGAGCGTCCTGTCAAGCATGCCTCAAGAAAGCCCTTATAAGAAACAGAGATGCCCCAGATCCGAGTGCGTCCTGAGCAGGTAGCCGAGCGTCTGCCCACCAGGCCCTGCTACCAACCCATGAGGCGGGGGCTCACATCTTAGGGGGCTGCCAGGGGCCGCTGGGGAGGCAGCCCCGAGGGGTCCGACTCTGTTCCGGAAAGAGACACAGGCCTAGCCTTCCTGGTCACCCTCCACCCCCTTTAGACTGGGGCGCATGGTTCTGAGCCAAGGGCAGTCTCTGGGGTCCAGGGGCTGGGAGAGGCTCCTGCGGGGGCTGGTGCAGCCTCTGCAGGAGGCTCAGCTCGCCAGCTCTCTATGGGGTGGAGACCCCCGAGCGTGCGGGCCCCTGGGGGT
Organism: Madoqua kirkii; assembly: GCA_006408675.1. NCBI lineage: Eukaryota > Metazoa > Chordata > Mammalia > Artiodactyla > Bovidae > Madoqua > Madoqua kirkii. The sequence continues at coordinate 7,493 of SJYC01055459.1, read as the reverse complement.
GGGGTGACAGCCGCCTCTCTGTCTGACTTCGGGTCGCTTCAGGACAGGGCCAGTTCGGAGCCAGGCTGAACCAGGCCCACACTTCCCTGCCTCAGGCACAGGAGGGGGCAGTGTCTGCCCCCGAGGGGCCTGTGCCCGACCAGGCCCCCGCAGCTGCCCTGGCAGACCACTCCCTGCTTCCCCACCACCCGGAGCTGAGCCAGCAGAGCGCGGGGCCTGGAGGGGACCAGCAGGAAGGAAGCCTGGTCAGCTCAGTCCAGACTCCCGGCCGGTCCTGGGGGCCCTGACCCTGGGGGCCTCAAACACCCCCAGACCCTGGACCACGGGGCCAGGGACGGAGAGGAGGTGGAGGGGAGGGAGGCCGTCGCCAGGCACTCAGACTTCTCACCCTGGCAGGAAGGGCTGACCGGAGCTGGGGACAAAAGGCGGACGCGCGGCCAGCCATGTGTGCCCTTATCAGAGTCTGCACTCGCCGGCCCGGCCTGGGCGGAAACGCTCCTCCGAGCCCGCCTTCCTGCCCTGGCCGGGCCCTGTGCAGGCTCAGGGAGGGGGCGGGGGCGGCGGTGTGGGGGCCGCCTGGCCAGGGGTCTGGACTGTCTCTGGAGTAACACAGTGGCATCACTCACTCAGTGTCAGAGTGGAAGCTCTCCCCCCGTCAGGCGAGGGAGTGAGGCCCAGAGCAGCAGCGATGGGGTGGGGGCCAGGCCCCCCAGAGCTCTGCACGGCCACCCGTGGCAAGGGCGGCACCACACGGGCAGGGTGGGACGGATCCGGCGGAGCCTACATGGAACCTTCGGAGCCGCTCGGTTTAGCTCACGTATAAGAAGTGCGTCCTGATGAGCAAACACGCGGCGGGGGCTGTGGGGCTCCGTGGGCTTCCCACCAGGAAGCAGGTGTGGAGGAGGGCGTGCTCTCCTCTCCCCCAACCTTGGGGGGCAGGCACGGTGCTCCGTGTTATAGAAGTGGTCCCACGGCCTGAGTGCCCTCCGGCCACCCCTGCGCCCCTGCCCCCAGAGCCCGGGCCCCAGCTGCCCTCTGCTGGGCAAGCCTGGGCTGCAGGGAGTCCCTCCGACAGCCTCCCCGCTCCAAATGCAGACTCGCAGGACCCTGGGAGGGTGGGGGTGGGGGACCATACCAGCCATCTGGGCTGCCCTTCATGCCCACCGCCTGCCCATCTATGTGGCCTGAGATCCGCCCGGGGGCTGCCCTGCTCTGAGGAGAGGGCGGCCAGGGCTCAGGGTGGGCCCTGCGCTGGTGACTGGGCTGGGTAGCTCGCCCAGCAGGGCTCCGACGTTTGTTCCATCGCTGGTAAGCCCATGGGACTGGCCCTCCCAGCCGAGGGAGGGCATGGGGCAGCAGGGACACTGGGAACACAGCCAGCTCTCTGGGGCAGTCAGCCCTGGGGACAAACTGTCCCCCCAAATTAACCCCCAAGTTAGGGTGACTCTTTACCCCAGCACTGAGCCCAGGGCTGGGGTTGAGGACAGCTCTGCCCCTCCGCCCAGCACGCCAGCTGGGGCCACATTGACCCCAGGCCTGAGGCTCTGCCCTGCAGACTTCGGTCGGGTCCCTCTGGAGCCACAGGCTTCCTCTCTGTAAAACGGGCAGGGGTCTCCCCGACATGCCCCCTGGTTCCCCAGGCTTCAGCCTGTCACGCTCAGGGCCTCCACCTCTGTGAACCGTGGTTGGCTTGAGCATTCCTGGGTCCCAGTCGAAGAGAACGAGGCACAGAGAAGGGAGCGGTTCTCAGTCCTGGTACCCGGGGAACCCTTGCAAGTCCCCTGGGTGGGGTGCCTGCTGACCCCTGGGTCAGGGCCTGGGCAGCGGGGACTTTGAGAACTCCCCTGGGGGCCCAGGGTGAGGCTGGGGTGGGGGCCTCTGTCTTGGGTGGCACAGGCCCTAGGGATGGGGCACCCTGAGAGACAAAATGCCGGGAAGAGCCGGGCGGCAGGGTCCTGGGGGCCAGGTTGGTGGCCAGGCTCTCCCGAGGATGCTGGGTGTAGGAGAGCCCCCAGGGCCCCCAGCAGGGCGCCCTTCCTGTGGAGAGCGGGAAGCACCCCCCGGCGGGTGCCTGGGAGGTTGGATGAGGATGGGCCGCTGGGTGCTCCCGGCTGTGTTTCCGGCGACATGTGGAGCCCAGGTCTGGGGCCGAGGTCCCGAGTCTACCGCGGGATGTGACCTCCGTGTCCTCACCCAAGATCAGGTGACGGCCAGGCAGGCCCCTCGGGGGGTCTGGCTGTGAGAGTCCCTCCTGTGGGTCCAGGCTGGGGCCTGTAGCCCAGGGGATGAGAGGCCGAGGCCCCAGAACTGGGCTCCGTGGTCACGCTGGGCCGGGCCATGCCCGTCTGCCCTGGCCCTGTCAGCAGCCCCTCTGAGCCGCAGGACGGGACGTGCTCCAGGCTGCAGGAGGGCCAGAGCGCGTGTCCAGAGCACGTCCACACTTGGCCCTGGCCCAGCCTGGCCGGAGGTCCTGCCTCTGCTGACCAGACAGGACGGAGGGGTCCCCGGTGGCCTGGTGCCTTGCCTTCCTCACTGACCCACCCCCTGGGCGGCTCTGGGGACCCCACACCCCAGCCACCTGGCCCCCCCGAGGCCTGGCCTGAGGCCTTGGTCCCTGGGACACGTAGCTCCCACCTCCACGCTCCTGGGGGCTCCCTGGGGCAGGAGTCGTCCCTTTACCCCACTCTGTAGACACAAGGCCCAGGGCTGGGGGCACTGAGGCCTATGTGGTGAGAGGTCAGCACAGCTGTTGCCCATCCCTGTCCCTTCCAGGCCTGGAGGAAGGGAGCTGGGGGCTGGGGGAGCCTCTCAAGACGGCTGGGCCCAGAGGTCTAGGGTCCTCAGCCCCACCGCCCTCTGTCCCTGCGTCCGTCTGGCTTGGAGGTGAGCAGGAGCAGGCCCCGTGCTGCTCACCCACTGGCCACCAGGCGGCGTTGTTGGCCGCGTGGACCCTGCCGGTTGTCCTGGAAACCCTGGGCGGGGCTTTTCCAGGCCTGAGCGACTCACACGGGCAGGCATCCTCCCTTGACCACCTGGCTGCTGTCTAGGGTGGCCCAGCTCCTGTTTCCTCCCGAAGATGCTTCAGGTGCACTGGAGTCAGTAGATTAAGAGGTGATAAAGCCGTTCCTTCTGTCCACCAGAACCCTCGGGCCCCCGGGTCACCCCGGAGGCTTCAATCCGGGTCTGCTGCCAGAGGCCTGCGGCTCTCAGGGTCTCTACCTGGGGTCTCAGCACCTGCGAGGGGCCAGCGGAGCCAGGAGTGCGGGCCGGTCCCCAGCGGGGAGTGTGTGTGGGTTCCCAGGACCGCCACCTGGCTCCCGGGCCCCGCGGCGTGGCCCCTCGGAGCTCCTGTCTGGTGATGTTGTGACAGCGCTCAGGGCGATGGGTCCTGCGGGACCTACGGCCTGGCCTGGCCTCCCGGCACAGGAGGAACAGGCGGGGCAGGCACCCGTCGGGGCACCTGGATGCGTGTGTTTTCTGGGCTCCCCCGAGGTGCCCTGTGCCCGTGCATGCTAAACGCCTGGGTGAGGCAGCTGGCTCCCTGGCTTCCCGTCTCTGCCCCGGAGAGTTGATTCCTCACCAGCAACAGAGGCATACAGCCTTGTGGGTGACGGGGACTGGCTCCCAAAAGCCTGGGACCCACGGGGCATTCCTGTGGTGATGGGAGAGAGACACCAGGGTCACAGCTGAGCTGCAGGCTTAAGGAGAGGCTGGAGCAGGGGGCCAGGTCACAGAGGGCTCCAGCAGGCAAGGATTCAGCAGGGGGGTGGGCTTGGGCAAACCCCGTGTTTACGAGCACATCGCAGCCTCTGCCAGGTGCAGGCCACGCACCTCGTTCAGGCTTCTCCCGGCGTCTGCTGGCCATCTCTCGGCGTCTGCCGGCGGGCAAGGTCACAGAGGCGCTCTTATCTTGGCTGCCAGCTTCAGACGGGTCAACCAGCACTGTGCGGCTGTGGCAGAGAGTTCCAGGTCCCCGGTGTGCGGCTGTGGCTCTGGGTGACGTTCCTCTCGCACAGAGCTGAGCTGCTCGGTTCAGTGTTTGTCGTAAAATATACAGGACGTGAGATTTGCCATCCTAACCTGGTTTAAGCGCACAGCTCCGTGGCATTAAGCATATTACGTTGTTGTGCCAAAGTCACCACCACCTCCCTGGAGGCTCAGTTGGTAAAGAACCCGCCTGCAATGCAGGAGACCCAGGTTCGATCGCTGGGTCAGGGAGATCCCCTGGAGAAGGGAATGGAAACCCTCTCCAGTGTTTTCTCCTGGAGAATCCCATGGACAGAGGAGTCTAACAGACTACAGTCCACGTGGTCATGAAGAGCTGGACAGCTGAGTGACCCAACACAGTCCACTAGAACGGCTATAATCCACTCTACACACAACTTCTCCCCACTCTCAGCCCTCCAGCTACTGTCCGTCTCTGTGGATTTGACTTCTCTATGGCCCTCGTTGTATTAGTCAGGGTTTTCCAGACAAACAGAATCAATGGGGTGTGTCTGTGTATTTTCAAAGAGACTTATTATGAGGAATTGACTCACGTGTTTATGGAAGCTGTAAGTCCCAAGGTCGGCAGGATGAGTGAGCCTCGGGGGAACCAAGGTTTCATCTGCACTCTGAAGGTAAGCAAAGATCAATATCCGGGTTTGAAGGCCTTCAGGCAGGAAGAATGCCCTCTTATTCTGGGTTGTTCAGTCACTCAGGTGTGTTTAACTCTTTGCGGCACACGAAGGGCAGCACGCCAGGCTTCCCGGTCCTTCCCCAGCCCCCAGAGTTTGCTCAGACTCCTGTCCAGAGGGTCAGACTTTTGTTCCATCCAGATCATCACCTGACTGGAAGAGGCGTGTCTGCATTAGGGCGGGCAACCTGCCTTACTCAGTCTACCGATTCACAGGCTAATCTCAGACAAAGGAAAAGGGAATCTTCACGGGAAAACCCAGAATAACCTTTGACCAAATATAGGGCGCTCGTGCCGGTCAAGCAGACGCATAAAGTTAACCGTCACACTCGGATCAGTGGGATCCCGCAGGTTCTGCCTTTGGCGCCTGGCGTGTCTCACTTAGCGCAGCGTCCCAGGGCTCACCCATTAGCCCGTGTTGTCCTTTCCTTCCTTTTTGAGGTTACATGGCGCTGCGTGGTTTGGACACAGCACATCTTGTTTGCCCTCCCTCTGTCAGTGGGCACTTGGGTCGCTCCACCTTTGGCTACTCTGAATAATGCAGCTGTGAACACGAGTGTGCAGACCCCTCTTTGTGTCTCTGTGTTCGTTTTCTTGAGTGTGCGCTCGGCTGAAAGTGCTGCACTCGATATGCCAGCAAATTGGGAAAACTCTGCATTGACCACAGGTCTGGACAGGTCAGTTTCCATTCCAATTCCAAAGAAAGGCAATGCCAAAGAATGCTCAAGTGAAAGTGAAATTCGCTCAGTTGTGTGTGACTCTGTGACGCCGTGGACTAGACAGTCCATGGAATTCTCCAGGCCAGAACACTAGAGTGGGTAGCCTTTCCTTTCTCCAGGGGATCTTCCCAACCCAGGGAGCGAACCCAGGTCTCCCCCATTGCAAGCAGATTCTTTACCACTTGAGTCACCAGGGACACTCAGGAATACTGGAGTGGGTAGCCTGTTCCTTCTTCAGTGGATCTTCCCACCCAGGAATCGACCCAGGATCCCCTGCATTGCTGGTGGATTCTTTACCAGCTGAGCTGCCAGGGAAGCTCCTTCAAACTACCGCACAATTGCACTCATCTCACAGGCCAGCAAATCAGTGCTCAAAATTCTCCAAGTTAGGCTGCAACAGTATGTGAGCTGAGAGCTTCCAGATGTTCGAGCTCGGTTTAGAAAAGGCAGAGGAACCAAAGATCAAATTGCCAACATCTATTGGACCATAGAAAAAGCAAGAGAGTTCCAGAAAAATACCTACTTCTGCTTTATTGAGTATGTTAAAGCCTTTGACTGTGTAGATCACAATAAACTGTGGAAAATACTTAAAAGATGGGATCACCTTACTTGTCTCCTGAGAAACCTGTATGCAGGTCAAGAAGCAACAGTTAGAACTGGACATGGAACAACAGACTGGTTCCAAATTGGGAAAGGAGTAGGTCAAGGCTGGATATTGTCACCCTGCTTATTTTACTTCTATGCAGAGCACATCATGAGAAACGCTGGGCTGGAAGAAGCACAAACTGGAATCAAGATTGCCGGGAGAAATATCAATAATCTCAGATATGCAGATGACACCACCCTTATGGCAGAAAGCGAAAAAGAACTAAAGTTCCTCTTGATGAAAGTGAAATAGGAGAGTGAAAAAGCTGGCTTAAAACTCAACGTTCAAAAAGCAAAGATCATGGCATCGGGTGCCATCACTTCATGGGAAATAGATGAGGAAACAATAGAAACCATGACAGACTTTAGCTTCTTGGGCTCCAAGGTCACTGCAGATGGTGATTGCAGCCATGAAATTAAAAGACGCTTGCTCCTTCGAAGAATAGCTATGACCAACCTAGACAGCATATTCGAAAACAGAGACATTACTTTGCCAACAAAGGTCTGTATAGTCAAAGCTGTGGTTCTTCTGGTAGTCGTGTATAGATGTGAGAGTTGGATCGTAAAGAAGGCTGAGAGCTGAAGAATTGATGCTTCTGGACTGTGGTGTTGGAGAAGGCTCTTGAGAGTCCCTTGGACTTCAAGGAGATCCAACCAGTCAGGAAATCAGTCCTGAATGTCCATTGGAAGGACTGATGCTGAAACTGAAGCTCCAATACTTTGGCCACCTGATGTGAAGAGCTGACTCATTAGAAAAGACCCTGATGCTGGGAAAGATTGAGGCGGGAGGAGAAGGAGATGACAGAGGATGAGATGGTTGGATGGCATCACTGACTCAGTGGCCACGAGTCTGAGCAAGCTCCAGGAGACGATGAAGGACAGGGAGGCCTGGCGTGCTGCTGTCCGTGGGGTTGCAGACGAACTGAGCAACCAAACCAAGCCTGAGCCCTGCTCCGGAGCCACTTAACACGTCATAAAATCGAAGTTCAAAAGGATCGCACTGTTCCCAAGTAGCGTCACTACGTCCTAGAACAAAGCCGCAATGACGGGCACGCAAGCAGAAATGCCAGGCACGCCAGGAAGCAGGGAGCTCGACCCATGAGGAGGGTAACCAGTCCTCCAAGCCTCCCCAGGGTTCATAGTGACGCCATCGTAAACCAGCAGAGAAGGACCTTAAGGGCCATGATAGCTGTGCTCTGTATGTGCAAAGCTAAGCAGAACCACAATGAGATACGAGCATCGCAAGAACAGAAAATACGCCTTGGTGAAGATGTGCAGGAGGTGGAACCCTTGTGCACGGCTCGTGGGAGTGCAAAATGGTAAAGCTGTTGTGGAGAAGGGCTTCCAGGCGGGTCAGGGGGAAGGAACTTGCCTGCCACTGAGACAGTCATTTCCTAGGCAGGTTGATAAGAAGTCCAGGGGTCCCCAAGGAGAGAGGGGTCTGGAATTCTCAA
>SJYC01055455.1:0-11386 GCA_006408675.1 Madoqua kirkii | reverse complement strand
ACACTGTTACCAGTTAAACTTTAAACAATCATTTGTCTTTTAGATTAATTAAGAATAAGAAAAATAATATATATTATTTTACTTCTATTCATTCCTTTTCTGAAACTTTTTAAAATTATCTTAATTTTTAAAATTTTATATCAGATGATAGTTTATTAACAATGTTTTGTTCATTTCAAATGTACAGCAAAGTAATTCAGACATACATGTATCTATACATATATGTTTTATACACATATATGTACATATATTTGAGTTTCAAAGAAGCAGAGGAACCAGAGATCAAATTGCCAAAATTTGTTGGATCATAGAAAAGCAAGGGAGCTCCAGAAAAACACCTATTTCTGCTTCATTGATTATGCTTTTGACTGTGTGGATCACAAAAAACTGTGGAAAATTCTAAAAGAGATGGGCATAACAGACTACCTTACCTCTACTACAAGCCAGTATATAGTAACTCTGCTAGTGGGCTGAATGAATAACACACTGAATCAAGATTGCTGGGAGAAATGTCAGCAACCTCACATATGCAGATGATACCACCCTAATGGCAAAAAGTGAAGAATAAAGGAGCCTGTTGGTGAAAGTAAAAGAGGAGGACAAAAAAGCCATCTGGAAATTCAACATTCAAAAAACAAAGATCATGACATCTGGTCCCATCACTTCATAGCAAATAGGGGAAAAATGGAAGCAGGGACAGATTTTGTTTTCTTGGGCTCCAAAATCACTGCAGACGGTAACTGCAGTCATGAAATTAAAACACACTTACATCTTCGAAGAAAAGCTATGACAAACCTAGACAGCATAGTAAAAAGCAGACATCACTTTGCCAACAAGTGTGTTTGTATAGGAAAAGCTATGGTTTTTCCAGTAGTCATGTATGAAAGTGAGAGTTAGATCATAAAAAAGACTGAGTGCCAAAGAATGAGGTTTTTGAATTGTGGTGCTGGAGAAGACCCTTGAGAGTTCCTAGGTCAGCAAGGAAATCAAACCAATCAATCCTAAAAGAAATAAACCCTGAGTATCAAGGCTTCCTTGGTGGCTCAAATGTTAAAGAATCTTTCTGCAATGCAGGAGACCTGGGTTTAATCCCTGGGTCAAGAAGATATCCTGGAGAAGGAAATACAACCTACTCCAATATTCTTGCCTGGAAAATTCCAGGGACAGAGGAATCTGGTGGATTATAGTCCATGGGGTAGTAAAGAGTCAGACATGACTGAGCAAATTTTACTTTTCATTCATTGAAAGGACTGATGCTAAAGTTGAAGCTCCAATAGTTCGGCCACTTCATGTGAAGAGTTGATTAATTGAAAAAGACCCTGATGCTGAGAAAGACTGGAGGCAAAAGGAGAAGGGATGGCAGAAGAGATGATTAGATAGTAGTATGTATTCAATGGACATGAATTTGAGCAGCCCCAGGAAATACTGGAGGAAAGAGGAGCTTGGCATGCTACAGTCCAAGGGGGTGCAAAGAGTTGGACAGCACTGAGCGAATGAACAATAACAGCATTCTTTCTCAAACTACTTTCCTATTTAGGTTATTACAGAATATTGAGCAGCATTCCCTATGCTGTATAGGAGATCCTTGTGGGTTATGCATTTTAAATATTGCAGTGAGTACATGTCAGTCCCAAACACCCAATCTATCCTTCCCCTTTACTTACCATAAGTTCATTCTCTAAGTTTGTGAGTCTATTTTTGTTTTGTAAATAAGTTCATTCATACCATCTTTTTAAAGGTTCCACTTGTAAGCAATATCATAATAAACAAAACAAAAAGCCAACTCACAGAATGCAAAAAATTATTTGCAAATGATTTGACTGACAAGGGATTAGTCCCCCAAATTTACAAATCACTCATGAGGCTACATATCAAAAAGCAAACAACCCCAAACCAAACATACCAAAAAACAAAATAAATGGGCATAAGACCTAAACAGAAGACATGCAGAAGTCCAAGAGGCATATGAAAAGATGCTCAACCTTGCTAATTAGCAGAGCAATGCAAATGGAAACTACAATGAGATATTATCTCACACTAGTCAGAATGGCCATCATCAAAAAATCTACAAACAATAAATGCTGGAGAGGATGTGGAGAAATGGAAACCCTCCTAGACTGTTGATGGGAATGTAAACTGGTACAGCTACCGTGGAGAACAGTATGCAAGTTCCTTAAGAAACTGAAAAATAGAGCTACCACATGTGCTAAAGTAACTTCAGTCATGTCCGACTCTTTATGATCCTATGGATTGTAGCCGACCAGGATCCATGGGATTTTCCAGGCAAAAATACTGTAGTGGATTGCCATGCCCTCCTCTGGGGGAGCTTCCAATCCAGGGATCAAACTCACATCTCCTCCAGCTCCTGCACTGCAGGTGGATTCTTTACCACCAAGACACTGAGGAAGCCCTATCCAGGAATCCCACTCCTGAGCATATGTCCAGAAAGAAACACGCTTAAGAGGAAACACACACCCCAGTGTCCATTGCAGTATCATTTACAATAGCCAAGACATGGAAGCAACCTAAATGTCCTTTGACAGAAGAAGAGATAAAGAACATGTGGTACATATATACAATGGGATTTTACTCAGCTATTAAAAAGATTGAAATAGTGCCATTTGTAGCACCACAGACGGACCTGGAGATTATCACACGAAGTGAAGTAAGTCAGAGAAAAACAAGTATCTGTTGTTCTTCTTTTCTTTACATAGATCTGAGTTTCTGAGCTATATTATCTCTGAAGAACTTTAAGATTTCTTTCAGATTATTTCTTATAGTGATGAATTATTTCAGTTTTTATGTGTCCAAGAAAGTGTTTTTCCCTCACTTCTTATATATATCTATCCAGAATTTTAAGTGGATGTTTGTCTTGTTTTGTTTTGTCTTTCTAGCATGTAAAATAATTCACTTCATTCTCTTCTTGCTTGCAATGATTTCTAATGAGCAGCCCATTATAATCTTTATCTTTTTCCCTTTATAGGTAATGTTTTCTCTGACTTCTTTCAAGAAGTCTTTGGCTTTGGCTTTCTGGCACTTAAAAGGTGTCGATTTCTTGATATTTAAATTGCTTTCTATTCTCTGAATTTTGCTGGATCTGTGTTTTGGTGTCTGACCCTAAGCTTGGAAGTTGTTAACCATTATTGCTACAATGTTTCTCTTGCTTTAGTTTTTCATGCTTTTCCTTTTTATCTCTCTTTTAATTATTGTATTTGTTCCATTCACATTGGTTTCACATCAACAATTATATGCAAATGAAGCAGGTTAAAATATTTATAATTATTTTCTATATATCTTGTTGAATTTGTTAAGTATTCCAATAAAATATTAAATAGACTCAATCATAAGACATATATTGTAAACTTAGAAACCATAAATAATTTCTGCTTATCACTGCTAGAAAAAGGTGTATGTATTAAATTTAAGCCTTTAAGTTTATAAAAAATACAGATGTAACCAACTGAAGAACCAAAACTAGATATTTAACTTTATGGGGAAGAAAAAGGAAAGAGAGGTATTTTTGTTTAATCAAGCTAAATCTTGATCATTCATAACAAAGAACAAATTTATATATATCCAGTATAAATAATAATCTTGGATATTGTTTGTGACCCCAAGGTCTGCAGCCCACTGCTCCTCTGTCCATGGAATCTTTAGGTGAGAATACTGGAATGAGTAGCCATTCCCTTCTCCAGGGGATCTTTCCAACCCAGGAATTGAACCCAGGTCTCCTGCACTGCAGGCAGATTCTTTACTGTCTGAGTCATTAGAGGACCTTCATAAATAATAAGATAAATAATTTATTTGGAGGAAGAAAGATTATTGAAATGAAAAACAGCAGTCATCTTTACAAGAAAAGAAAGAAAAGCAAAGGCTTGAAAAATAAAATCTTCTAAGAACCATTTGGTTAAAAAATCATATGCATGCATATATTACTTCTGAGCATGGCCTTGTCTGCCAGACCAAGAATCAGGTTCCCCAACAGTCAGTTTCTCTTATCAGGAAGTTTGCACAAGCCTCTTATCCTTATCCATCAGAGGGTAGAGAGAATGAATACCACAATCACAGAAAACTAGGCAAACAGATCACATGGATCACAATCTTGCCTAACTCAATGGAACTGTGAACCATCCTGTGTAGGGCCATGGAAAACAGATAGGTCATGGTGGAGAGTTCTGACAAAATGTGGTCCACTGGAGAAGGAAATGGCAAACCATTTTAGCATTCTTGCCTTGAGAACTCCATGAACAGACAAAAAAATATGTCCTGTAAGGTGAATCCTTCAGGTTGGTAGGTGTCCAATATGGTACTGGAGAAGAGTGGAGAAATAGCTCCAGAGGAATAAAGAGGTTGAGCCAAAGTGGAAACAACGCCCAGTTGTGGGTATGTCTGGTGATGAAAGTAAAGTCTGATGCCATAAAGAATGATATTGTATAAGAACCTAGAATGTTAGGTCTGTGAATCAAGATAAATTCGAATTGGTCAGACAGGAGATGGCAAGAGTGAACATCGACATTTTAGGAATCCGTGAGCTAAAATGGGTGAGAATGGGTGAATTTAAATCAGATAACCATTACTTCAATCAAAAAGTTTTAAAAATTAAACTCTCATAATAGATTCATTGTAGATCAGTGTGTATACTACATCTATACATGTATATACTACATGTATCATTTTCCCAGTTACAACTCTAAGAATTGAGTTTTTATGTGCAGGGCACTATAAGATTATTTTCACATTATTACCAAAATGTCCTCAAAGAAGTTTAAATATTTTTTTCCATGATTTTGTTTTACATTGTTCTCCTTCAACTATTGTTCATAAAGTTTTTGTAGTTGTGATCAAATGACTGCAATAAAGTAGAAGTAAATATTTTTGTAGAATATATGAAAATCTAATCAAGAACTACATCACAGAAAAATAATTATTAAATATCTAAAGTTAGCTCGCACAAAAAGATAAGTTCCTGAAACTAAATGTGTTCGGGGCTAGTGTGAGGAACTCCGCCCATGGCAAAGGTCATGAGGAAAAAGAAGCTTGGCATACGCAAAGGCGTGATCAAGGCTCAGGATCCCCTATTCCCGAGCATCTACCCCAAAACCAGAGTACTTTACGGGGAGCTCTCCCCCATAACCATTTCTCTTGGAGAAGGAGTTAATTTGCAGCCCCAGTTAATAAAAATTCCTGGGTGTGACAAGAGTGTTTCAATTTACAAACGCTGAAGGTTCTCTAGCCTGCCTGATCAGGTTGTCCAGCTGCATGTGATTGTTTACAGCCTCCCAGCTGTGAAAGGCATGAGATGCTTTAAAACTTTCTAAATACAGACTCTTTTGAGAAGTTAGAAGATTATTAGTATAGTATTAGTGGGTTGATTAGGAATTATATTGGTGAAGGATTTTTTCATTTGTCATGCCAACAATTACTGCTAATTCCCTGCCTTGGGTGTGACAAGGATGGCTCAGGTCAAACCTCTCTGCTGACAGACTAGCTTGTGTGACAACCTCTCAACCATAAACAGCACAAAGAGTTTGGAGTATTAGCATAGGGCTTTTCTCATTTGATTGCTGCCAGGCCTTCATATCCTTAGGCACCTGGGAATATATTAATCAATGTATTTGGAATTTAGAAAAGGAAATATAGTAGTTTTTGATGTTAGCAATACTATACTTTTTGAGTTAATGAATTTTCTCTTTTGTTATAGACTACTGTACTTTGTTATAAATCACTGTGTCTTTGCTATGCAAAAATGTAACCTTATCACTATCTTAAGACTAAATAGATTGTAAAGGGAACATTGATGAAGGACTTTCATTTGTTGCGCTGATGTTTGGTGCTAAATCTCCATATTCCCTACCCTTATAATGAATATAAGTAGCATATAGGAGAAATAAGTATTAACCTTTAAGCATATAAGAGAAGTAAGTATTAACCTTTAAGACTAATCATGTTAAACCTTAGGTTAACTAAATTCCTTTCTTGATTGTAACTCACTACACCCTCACCCTATAGGAATGCAACTTCATTTGGAGGGTGGTGCCTGAAAAAATCACTCCTGGAAAAATAAGCTTTCTGGTTAACTGACCAGTATCAGAAAGGGCCATAAAATGTCAGCGGACCTCATGATCAGAAGATGATGTAAAAATTCATAAGACCTTTGTATAATTTTATATGAAACACCTGATTGTGACAAGGGTCAGGTCTGCTGACCCCCGCGTGACTCTGTATTCATCACTATGTGTAACAAAAGGTATATAAACAAACCTGAAAAATAAAGATATTGGATCAGTTCTGGAAAGACTGATTCCCTCATGTCGTTCCTTTCTGCTCCCCAATTTTCTGGCTGAATTCCCATCTGGAGCGTGGGTGCCCTCCATGCAGATGGTGCAAATTCCTTGTCTGGAATTTTATTGGTACCCCACGTAAACCAAGTTATTTAGCCCCTTTCTCTCTCTTACTTTTTTCTAGCCGAATTCCCATCTGGTGCATAGGACCCACCAAGCCTATTAATTTTGCCTGGGCTTCTAAGATCAGACCAGGGCGGGGGTTGGGGGGGGAGGGGGGAGCTCAGTACCTCCTCTCCTTCGGGAGAACGGGAAGACGCCTGCAGCCTACGTAGGTGGTGATTGGTACCCTGTGTTAAACAAGTTATTTGGCCTCTTTTTCTCTGCTAAATTCCTAGTCCCTTTCTATCTGTACTTAAATAAGTTTTTTTCTAGGACGCCTACTCTGCCCCCACCTTCGAATTATCCTGGATCCACTGGGGCTGGAGACCAGCATAAATGAATATAGTTTATTTTTCTATCATGATGCTTTCCGATGGTTTTTCCTTTACTCTTTTCATTTGTTACTTTTGCATCCATTTGAGCTGAGAATCTTGCATTTACTTCAATTTTGACTCTACATCACTATCTTCTTTTTTTAAATTCTGTGGAAGGTTAAAAATAATCCAATAGCAAGTCTTTAAATAACAAAAAAAAGCTACAGAAATCTGAAGCATGACAGCACAGTATTTTCACAACTAACGGGGCACTGGAGTTGTCTTGCAAGATAAACCAGTTGTCCTTTGTCTCTATGTTCTGTCTGTAGGCAATTAAAAAAAAAAAAAGACCTGTACATTTTACTGGAATTTTGATGTCAACATGTCAAAAAAAAAAAAAAAAAAGCCAACATACTTCAATTGCACTAATGGAACTATTTTTAAAGCAATTTTTCAAATTATTAACCAAGTCAGTTCTATCACTTCTCTGCATTGTTCACAAAGTCCTAATGATAATATCACCTCATATAATTTTTGAATCATTCCATCCATGGGGATCACCTTAAAACTAAGCTTTTTCTCTTGCTTTGACTATGAAAAAATTCCTTGCTTAGTGCCTATTCCTCTTTTAATCCTTCCTCCTCTTTTCCAACAGACTTCTCTTTTAAAAAATAGCAAAATGCATTTGTTGTATCTTTCAGTGGCATTCTTCTACCTGTGTCATAAAGCCCACACTCTACTGGATGATGTTTCATGATCTGGCCCAGGTCCTGCTCTTTAGCCTCTTTCCAGATGCTATTTCCTCAGACTGAATGTTCCATCATGCCAAACTATATTTTCCTGACTGCAACATGCTGTTTCAGTCCCACTGCTTTGCACATGAAATCACCTTTACCTGAAATACTATTTCCTTATGCCATCTGCAAATATCCAAAATGATATAACTTTAAAAATAGATAAATGCATTATACTAATCAAGAAGGAATATCTATGATAAATTAAACCCTATAAAACAGTGATTTCTTCCTTAATGAACTCTGTTAATTACTTGGCAAAACTGACACCAATATAAATTCTAAGTTTATTCCCACTCTATCCTTTCCATTATATCTCCAGGTTTCTGTATGAAATAATATGGTTAAATAAGTATATAAGTATGGCTTAGAACCAGAAAAACCTGTGTTTAAATGCTAGTTTTTATTCTGGTAATTCTATAGCTCTAAAGCTCAGTTTTCCAATAAAATTCATTTAATGTTAGTACCTAAATTAAATGAGATAATACATAGAGAGAATATATAAATAGTATCTTGTACAAAATAGGGTTATAATGTTACTCAACATCAAAGGATGTCAATTTAAAGCCTTTTCATTTTTATTTTTCTTTATCCCTAGTCATCAAATGTGGTAACTTTGTGCTGCATCAGTAACCCTAAACATCAACTCCTGCTACTCTAAAGCAGCAACTCCAGACAGAGAAATCTATGGAGATTCTTAGGCACCCCAGTATTTCTAAATCAAAGTTTACATTTTAGTGAGCTCTCCAGATGATTTAGGGCTTCCCAGGTGTCACTAGTGGTAAAGCATCTGCCTGCCAATGCACAAGACACAAGAGATGAGGGTTTGATCCCTAGGTTGGGAAGACCCCTAGGAGCAGAGAATGGCAACCCCCTCCAGTACTCTTGCCTGGAAAAGTCCATGGACAGAAGAGCCTGGTGGACTATAGTCTATGGGGCCACAAAGAGTCAGACACAATTGAGAGACTATGCACACACACCAGATGATTTGTATGCACATTTAAGAAGCACCAAATTCTAGAGCATCTTTCTTATAAACCTTCTACTTTGTGTGCATTACACCTGGACTGTTCACCACATGCTTTCTTGACTAGCACTATGGTATGGTTGTAGTAATCGGTTTAATTATAACAAAATACTCTCATCATATATATCAAATACTGTATGTAGATTGCAGAAATGCTGAGAATGGCAGTGATTACGTGTCTATTTGCCATATTCATCATCATGTAGGATAATAGGATTGCTTCTCTGATGTTGCTCTGGTCTCATGACATTTGTTCTGGTTTCAGAGGGTCTCAGACCTGAGATACCTCTTGTGTGTATGTGTGCTCAGTCACTCGTAAATTCATCCTTTCTTGATTCCATTTTGATCAATAATGTATACATCTTTATAACACATGTTACTTTCAGACATATTAGGACTCACTCTTAAAAGTCATGCTTTTAGTTATTTTGAGATAAAGTTTGATACAGTCAAATTCAATGATGTGTAGGACAAAACTTAAACATTCTTAAGAAGACAATAAGTAAGTAAGTGGTAGTCAGTCACTCAAGAGTGTCTATCTCTTTGTGACCCCATGAACTGTAGTCAGCCAAGCTCCTCTGTCCTTGGGATTCTACAGGCAAGAATACTGGAGTGGGTAGCCATTTCCTTCTCCAGAGGGATCTTCCTGACCCAGGGTTTGAACCCAGGTCTCATGCATTGCAGGCAGACTACTATCTGAGCCATCAGGGAAGTCCTAATGTGTTTTCAAAATACAAGTAAACATAATAAAAGGTCATTAAAGCTTTCAATAATGTTGGTATGAATCACCACATTATAAGTTTCAAATTGTAATTATAAATTTAAAGACTTTAATTCACTTTAAAAATACCCGTTTATCTGTCAAGCTTTGGAAAATTAATCAAGAAACTTGAAGATTTTTACTACATAATGAAATTTACTTTAAAAGAAACATCCTGAAACTCTTATAAAAATATAACTTTTTCTAAATGTCATAATTTAAATTCAAGTCATTTGGAGTAGTTCTCTTCAAATTATGATGATTTATTAAGGTTTAACCTCCAGATTTCCCTGGTGGCTCAGACGGTAAAGCATCTGTCTACAACGTGAGGGACCTGGGTTTGATCACTGGGTTGGGAAGATTCCCTGGAGAAGGAAATGGCAACCCACTCCAATACTCTTGCCTTGAAAATCCCATGGACGGAGGAGCTTGGTACAGGCTACTATCCATGCGGTCACAAAGAGTCGGGCACAACTGAGCGACTTCACTTTCACATTAAGGTTTAGTATTTATGGATTTTATTATTCCACTCATAAGTTAGCACTTATAAAGTGTATTTTGTCTTGTTCTTTATCTTTTGCGATACAGGTTATTACAGGGAAGGAGACAAAAATCAGTTAAGGGTTAAGGTGTATGGTATGTATTTCTTCTGATTTTTTGAGACAATTTTGATGGATGAGAGAATGGGGAATGATCCTTGAAAGTGATCCATATCACTTTTTAAAAATTATTTCAAATACCAGCATGGAACCTCCCAGTGGATCCATGGTTTTCCATGACACCTGCAGCCTGGGACAGACTGTTCTAGGCAAGCTAAGTGAGTGATCAGGAGGAGCTTGGTACAGGCTACTATCCATGCGGTCACAAAGAGTCGGGCACAACTGAGCGACTTCACTTTCACATTAAGGTTTAGTATTTATGGATTTTATTATTCCACTCATAAGTTAGCACTTATAAAGTGTATTTTGTCTTGTTCTTTATCTTTTGCGATACAGGTTATTACAGGGAAGGAGACAAAAATCAGTTAAGGGTTAAGGTGTATGGTATGTATTTCTTCTGATTTTTTGAGACAATTTTGATGGATGAGAGAATGGGGAATGATCCTTGAAAGTGATCCATATCACTTTTTAAAAATTATTTCAAATACCAGCATGGAACCTCCCAGTGGATCCATGGTTTTCCATGACACCTGCAGCCTGGGACAGACTGTTCTAGGCAAGCTAAGTGAGTGATCATTCTTTGAAAGACTCAGTGAGGATGTGCCCAAGGCTGCCATTGGTCGTTCCATCAGCAGCTTCCTATTTTCTCCTCAGCTCTCCATCTGTGTTATTTTGTCTTCAGATCAAGTAGTTCTCAATAATAAGCTAAGGCTTTCTGATTTCTTTATAACTACTTGTCGTCTATGTTTCTGTGGATTAAAGCATGGAAAAAGTGACTTTGCTCAGTGAGACGCCTGTTTGTGTTGGGCACAGCAGGAGATGCTAGAGGCAAGTAGCAATGACCCAATGCACTAAAAAAGAGGCCAAGTGTCCTTGAATGCTGGGAATTTACTTAGGATGACAAGAGAGATAATTCAGATCTGATTTCTGTCTTACATCCTAAAAAGAGAGTGTTTGTTATAAACAAGCTTTGCTATTCAGAAATTCCTCTTTAGCAACTCTTTTTGAATCCACTTTCAATAGAGGCAAGTAATTCTCTATGACCGTCTCAAAACAGACAAGCAAAACTTTTTTAGAAAAATATAAGAATATGTTTCCAAAGAAGGCAATTAATATGAATAGAAAGTAACGATATATATAATTTTAAGGTACATAAAACATTTTGAAAAGAATGTTTAGTTCCCTCGAAATTGATATTCTTAAATTAGTGGAATGCTTTTTATCCTCAAATTTAAATGGTATACTTTCCTTTTTTCTCGATTATAATACCACCAAGGACAGACATTTTTAAGTAATGCATGACAATTGAGATATTTAACCTTAAATGAGTGAATACTTCTTTGATGGTCAAAGCCTAGATTATGATTTTTCAAAGCGGAGAAACCAAGT
>SJYC01055454.1:0-11781 GCA_006408675.1 Madoqua kirkii | reverse complement strand
TCTGATGTTGAAGCTGGAACTCCAATACTTCGGCCACCTCATGCGAAGAGCTGACTCATTGGAAAAGACCCTGATGCTGGGAAAGATTGAGGGCAGGAGTAGAAGGGGACGACAGAGGATGAGATGGTTGGATGGCATCACCAACTCAATGGACATGAGTTTGGGTGGACTCTGGGAGTTGGTGATGGATAGGGAGGCCTGGCGTGCTGCTGTTCATGGGATCATAAAGAGTTGGACACGACTGAGCGACTGAACTGAACTGACCCTCCTTGATGAGTTTCTTTGAAGGAAACAATTGCCTTCTCTTTCCAGTGGTGTCCAAAGCTGAATTTTTCTACTAGGAACAAGGGCCAGTCCTCATGCCTTCTGCACTCAACTGTGCTCAGTTTACAATCCTGTGAGATGGTTCTCCCCTTTCTTCAGAGAGAGAAACAAGCTTACGGAAGCTAAGACATTTGTCTAGGGTCACATCTCAAGAACTCACGTCTCCCAGGTTGGGCCCTTTCTAGAGACTGAAGGCTGCTCTTCCAAAGGCTCTGAGGTAATAACCTATCTACATTGCTATGTTAAAAAAACTTTATAAAAAATTTTTATCCCCTCTTAGAAGTCTAAGAGATACAAAGAGACTTGAGGAAATGAAGTGACTTTGGATTACAAAGAGTTTAACTGAGTTTCCCAGCTGGTGTTCCCTAGGCTTGTCACCTCCACTTGAAGCAACCTCAAGCCATTATCCCAGCATGCCATACTTACAGTGTCCCTTTTTACATATGCCAAGGAACGAAAAGGATCAGGGAGTGCTGAGGTCTTGTCCTTGGCATTTTCTGTGCCTGAAAGCACTGAACTGAGGTGTCTCTGTGATGTATATATGGCTACCACAGCCCAGAAGATGTCTGGTCTTGTTAAAAGATGGACTAATACCTATGTGATTTGGGAAAGTTACTCAGTGTTACTAAGTCACACTTTTCTCATTTGTATAATGGAGACAAAAATAATGGCTGTCTCCCAGTGTTGTTCTGAGGATTCAGTGAGATACTGCATGTAACATACTTAACCTGGAGCCTGGTACATGCCTAACACTAAATAAATGTAGCTGCTATGATTGTTAATTGCAGGGGGTCTCCATGCTCTGGAGGTTGTCTGGGGCCAGTTTGATTTCTCTCTGTACATTATTTTCTGGGCTTCCTAGGTGGCACTAGTGGTAAAGAACCTGCCGTCAATGCAGAAGGTGTAAGAGGCATGGGTTCATTCTGTGATGTATATATGGCTACCACAGCCCAGAAGATGTCTGGTCTTGTTAAAAGATGGACTAATACCTATGTGATTTGGGAAAGTTACTCAGTGTTACTAAGTCACACTTTTCTCATTTGTATAATGGAGACAAAAATAATGGCTGTCTCCCAGTGTTGTTCTGAGGATTCAGTGAGATACTGCATGTAACATACTTAACCTGGAGCCTGGTACATGCCTAACACTAAATAAATGTAGCTGCTATGATTGTTAATTGCAGGGGGTCTCCATGCTCTGGAGGTTGTCTGGGGCCAGTTTGATTTCTCTCTGTACATTATTTTCTGGGCTTCCTAGGTGGCACTAGTGGTAAAGAACCTGCCGTCAATGCAGAAGGTGTAAGAGGCATGGGTTCAGTCCCTGGGTTGAGAAGATCCCCTGGAGGAGGGCATGGCAATCCACTCCAGTATTCTTGCCTGGAGAATCCCATGGACAGAGGAGCCTGGAGAGCTCCACAGGGTTGCACAGAGTCAGACCCAACTGAAGCAACTTAGCACACACATACATTATTTCACTGATTATGGAAAGCAAACTCATTTTAACTCCCTGAAAACTTCTGTCATAACAGAAAAGAAATGTGAAGAGAGAGAAGGAGTCATCTTTTCATGTCACATGTGGGGGCTGGCATGTCAGGGCACGGTTCAGAAGTGGCCAGGACTTCTGTTTGCACAGAGATCTTAAGCCCTTCTGGGAAGCACGAAGACAGGTTGAAACACAGGTCTGGCTGTGGGCTGAGATGCTGAAGCAAGGAAAAGGGCAAAAGCCACCTCTTGAAAACCTGAAGGATTATCTTTCCATGTTTTTCTTATCTATTGCTGGATAACAAGTTACCTCAAAATTTAGTGGCTCAGAATGGCAATGACTTATTATTCTGTCTTGTCAGGAATCCAGGCAGGGCTTGGTTGGGCTGTGGCAAGTGATGACAGCTGGGCCACTCTGTGCTGTGCTCAGATGGTGGCTGGGCTGAGCTGAAAGGTTTGGGAAGATTTCACTTAAATCTGTGGCACCCTGCTCTTCCTCTGTGTGGCTTCTCTCCACATGGTCTGCCATTCAGAAGACCATGCGTTTCTTTACTGTGTGGTGGCTGCCTTCCTCAGAGAACCTGAGTTTTACCTTTTGCATGTCCTCAGAGTCTGGACTGGAGTGACACTTCTGCCTCATTCTGATGGTTAGAGCAAGTCACAGGGCTAGCCCTGATTCAAGGGAAGAGGAACTAGACTCTACGTCTTTTGTTTTGGCTGCACCATGTGCAGCATGCGGGATCTTCTTCCCCAACCAGGGATCTGCTGCAATGTCTGCTGCAATGGAGGTACTGAAACAGTGGAATCTTAACCACTGGACCACCACCGAGGTTCCTAGACTTGACATCTTGATGGAAGGAGCAGCATGCGCATACAATGTAGAGAGACGTTGATGGTGGCCGCCTTTGGAGACCATCCACCACACGCAGCAAGCTGAAAATTTAAAATTTGGGAAGGTAGAAACAAAATGCTTTAAGGCAGACCCTGGTTGAAGGAAGGACAATTTTGGAAGCAACACTGAGGTGCAACACTATAAATGTTCCCCTGACTCAGCTCAAGCTATTCTCATTAGTCTTAGAGACTGAAAGAGAGTAAAAATCAATGACTTGATAATTAGAGTGCACTATGACATTGCAAGAGCCAGGCCATCTTGTTCAGGATTCTGATACAAGAATTACAATCTGGTCAGAGGAGCTAAGTGTTAGCAAGGATTGATGGGAATTGGTACAGCCACCATGGACAACAGTGTGGAGATTCCTTTTAAACAATTAAAAATAGAGCTATCATGTGACCCAGCAACCCCGCTTTTGGGTATGTATCCAAAGGAATTGAAGTCAGGATTTGGCAGAGATACCTGTATTCCCTTGTTCACTGCAGCACTATTCGCAATAGGCAAGATATGGAATTGACTTAAGTGTCTTCCTTGTCAATGGATGAATAGATAAAGAAGATGTGACATATATAAATATCCAATGGAATACTGTTCAGCCATGGGAAAGAAAGAAATCCTGCCATTTGAAACAGCATGTGTGGACCCTGAGGGCACTGTGCTAAGTGAAATAAGTCAGACAGAGGACAAATAACTATATGGTATCACTTACCTGAGAAATCTAAAAAAGCTGAATTCATAGAGATAGTAGAGTGGTGCTTACCAGGGGCTGGGGTGTGGGTTGAAGGGGGATAAAGGGTACAAAGTTTCAATTATGAGATAAATATGTCCTGTGGGGTCTAGTGTATAGCATGGTGATTACAGCTAGTAATACTTTATTATAAACTTGAGAGTTTCAGGAGAATATATCTTAAATGTTCTCTAAATTTTAAAAATGGTAATTTTATGAGCTGATGGGGTTTTTTAATCATTAATGGCAGTGATCATTTTGCAACATATAAGTGCATCAAGTCCACACATTGTACACTCATTACACAAGGTCGTCATGTGTCAGTTATATCTCAATAAAGCTGGGGGGAAAAAGCCCTCTGGTCAGGAGAGGGCCTTCTCTTAGTGGGAACAATGGAGTAATGATGGGAGGAAGAGGTGAGTGGCCGCAGATGTGAATGGGCTCACAGGAGTGAAGTGAAGGAGAGTGGTGTGAGCATGGCAGGTAAAAGCCCAGAGACATGGCTGGTGCCTTGATGGGGAGCAGTGGTGGGGCATCAGACAGCTGAAGCCGAGGCCACTTGAGGTGGGCATGGAGTGGCTTTGAAGCTGTCACAGAAGATCCATGGTATGGGTGCCTCTGAGACCATGTGGGCAGCCTGAACCTGGCTGGAGGCAGGAGGACCATGTGAGGTGGGATGCCAGTGATGCCTACGTTTAGCCCCCTCTCAGTGATTATCTCCCAACAGGGGAAGCACATACATTAGGTTATATGTTTTTTTTTTTTTGGAGGAGATCACATTCTCATAGGAAAAAATTAGTTAAGAACTGAGTGCATGGCTGAAGACATTAAAAATACATCATTTGTTACTTGGAACCAGTTGCTTTGAATTTCACTAAGGCAACCTTCACAAAAGAAATAGCACCAAGGATGCTTGTGTATTCTCTTCAAAGGGTCCAAACATGGAATACTACTCAGCAATCAAAAGGAATGAACTAGTGATACATAAACCAACTTGAATTAATCTCAGTGGCATTATGACGATAAGAGAAGCATAGTTTACATGTAACCAAGCTTACATAGGTTATGATTCCACTTATATGACAGTCTCAGACAAAACTACGATAATTGATGACAGATCAGTGGTTACCAGAGGCTGGGGTGGTGGGAGCATGTATCTATCAAGAGGTAGTGCAAGGAAGATTTAGGGGTGAAAAGGCTGTTCTGTGTCCTATTGTAGTCGTGGTCACATGAATCTGTACATGTGATGAAATTTATAGACCTGGACTTGCCCCCAGAAGTCAATTTCACTGCATGGTTTTTCTTTAAATGGCCCAACCATCATTGATAGGATTTGGAGTCCTTTATGTCATAGCTTCCTCCACAATCAAGGGAGGGTGATCTCCTAACTTATTCTCTGTCCTCAGGAACAAAATGAAGAAAGGCAAAACATTGCTGAAGACAGGGATTCTTGAAAATACTGTCCTTTTAGGTTTTGTAAGGAAACTAAAAGAAGACAGAGGGCAAGATGGTAGAGGGGGAAAAGAGAGAGGGAAAGGGTATTCTGGAGGCACTTTTATGAATTATTATATTTTTAATACTTATTACCTGCTAGGCAGTCAAGTTTAGATGCCTTGCTTCAATTTTCTCTGAGAGGTGCATACTAGCCTCACTTTGCAGATGAAAGAATTAAGGCCCAGAGAAGTAAAACAATTTGCCCAGGGTCACACAGCCAGTGACGGTAGGGCTGGGGTTGAATTCAAAGCCAGTGTTCTCAATTCACATGTCTTTCATCCTGCCTCCCAGGTCACATCGTTTCAGCCCTGTATCTTTGAGTTCCTTGATCCCTGGCCTTAAGATTTATATTTTGTTTCCTCCTCTCTTGACCCTCAAGGGTTTGGTCTTGGATGTTCTCTCCCTGTTCATTCCATCTCCTGCTTTTGCCAAGATATTCCTGAACCAGCCTCTCAGCAGACCCTGGTGTGACTTGGAAGGGTTACAAAGGTTTCCATCAGCTCAGAGACCCTTATATTTCGGAGGGTTATAATGTATGACATTCAATCCTCATTATCCAGTTGCTAGTGTAATTAATGTATTCTGACATGGCCATTGCTGCAAAAATCTTACTATATTGTGGGCCAAATCATGTGCCCTACAACTTAACAATGACTCTAAAAGGCCCTTCTGATCTAGCTTCTTCCTGGCTCTGGCCTCTGCTCCCAAGCCTCCCTACTCACTCCTGCTCTGCTGCAGCTGCATCCTGTTACTTGCCCCATTGGGCCCAGGGGTTTGGGCTCCAGTCCCAGCTTTGTTTCTGTTCCCCTGCCTGGTGTGCCCTCCCCTCAGTCCATCTGCCAGACTCCTTACCCTTCTTGCAAAGCTCCTCTACAAAGTCTTTCTTGACCTCTGTCCACAGGCAACTCCGATCTCTCCCTAAGAACTCTACCATCTCTAGAACGTTTCTCATAGTTACTCAGTATCTACCCTTTCTGCATGTGTTTTGTGGGTGTTTGATATGGAGGTGGGTGCTTGGTGTATGTTATCTCAAATTCTGGCAGCCACCGCGAGAGGAAGCATTCATGTTTCCATTGACTGATGAGGACACAAGCTCAGGGGAGAGAAGGACTGGCCCAGGCTCACAGACGTTATGGTAGAGCCAGGATTGATGCCGGGTTTATATGACTCCCACACTCGGTCAAGTTTTGCCGATTGAATGGGATTACTCAGCCAGGTTGTGGCTGCTACAGGGGGTGGTGGCTCTGTGTTCTCAGCAGTCACCTGATGGAAGGGGCTTGGCATAGCAGTCTGGTTGGAAGGGGAGCAGCTAAAAGATAGTCTGATGCTGCCGAAAGGCAGCAATCACTGCTTTTTATGGATTGTGTGTTTATGGAAGGGGTCTTTAGAATGGCTTAATAGAAGTTATGGGGGGACTGAAACCCCTTTATAAGCACTGTGGATGGAGTCAAGGAAAAGTTGAGGGTAGAGGACTGGGTCAGAGAAACAGAAGGCAGAAATGCAGCTAGTGGGGAGGCATGTGTTTGTATCAGGATGATCAACCGTCCTACTTCATCATTCACACTGAGTCAGACTCAAGAGGTATTTTACAGAAAGTGGATGGTGCCATCCATTCCTTAGAGGACTCTCCATTCCAAAAGAGATGTGTAAAAGAAGAAATTCTGTGGGTGTTAATAATAAACAGCCATTTAGAAAGCTCTCATTGAACAGCATTCCCTGCTCCTGAGAAGGCTGCAGCTATTATTACTTTCTTTTTTCCCCTAAGAACAGGAAAAAAAAATATTAGCTGGGAAAAGGAAGAAGCAATTGCTGTTGTTAACAATAAAATCATGACATTTGAATATCAAATTTTCAACTTTTTCAAAGAGCTATTCTATCTCATTATCTCATTTAGTTCTCACTTCCATTAAGTGAGATGACAGGAGAGCCTCTTACTCCTAATTCACAGGAAAAAACAAACGCTCTCAACGATGGATCAGAACCTGATGGGGCCCTCCGTTGCTCATGATCGAAATTAGAACTTCCTCGGTGAGCTGTTGTGGGCACAGAGAGAGAGGAATTAGCAGGTCCTTGCTGTTTGGAAGTGAATTGAACCTTGGGTCCTGGTAGACAAAACCATCACTGTGAAAAGGCAAGTACGGTGTTGTGCCCTTTATTTCCTTGTTGGTCATTTTGGATTTGTTCAGGTTGACGAAGACATACATTTTCAGTGATTGTCAAATTACATCACCCATAGTACTAGGCAATATCCTTGTGTGCAAGGCAAAGTTTAGCATCTTCATCTTCTGGACTGACCAGTCAGAGACAAATAATTTGCACATTGATATTTGATCCCTGATGTCTGCCAATCCAGGAGACACAGGAGACTCTTGTTCGATCCCTACATCGGGGAGATTCCCTGGAGGAAGAAATAGTGACGCACTCCAGTGTTCTTGCCAGGATAATCCCATAGACAGAGGAGCCTGGCAGCCTACAGTCCCTGGGGTCACGAAGAGTCAGACATGCCTGGGCACACACACGCATGCACGCCTTCATGAGGTGTGCCTTCATCTCTTCCTTTCAGCTTGGATTAATGCTCCTTTCAGGGTAGCAATAGTTATGGGTGCACAAGAAGCATGGATTTTATTAATATTATCTGTTTCTTGCATTCTTTTATCATACGTTAGGAAGTTTTTCTTAGGTCTAACACGAGTCCACACTGCTAACATAAGACTGTATCTTCAAAAAGTCAAAAGACACAGTTTATGGACAGTAAATACCCAAATAACTGGAGCAGCCAGATCCTACCTGCAGTCAGGGGCTCTGGCTGCCCTGCCACTCCGGGGAATTTTCTCTTTGTCTTCTGACTGGTAAAGCAATTTGAGGGCCCCTCATTCAACTCATATGGACTAACTCAAGGTGAGACGGAAAGAAAAAGGAAGAATCCATCTTCCTTGCGTTGGAAATGGAAATAATGTACAGATGTCAAATAGCACACTGAGATGCAATATTAGAAAAATGGCACAAGGTCCTGAAAGCTAAATGATTGTTTCTGACTTAAAAAGTGAATAGGGACTTCCCTGGCAGCCCACTGGTTAAGGTGCCATGCTTCCACAGCAGGAGGCACAGAGTCCATCCCTGGTTGGGGAGTTAAGATCCCTCATAGCACGCGCACACACACACACACACACACACACACAAAGTAGCAAAAAATCTTGGCGAGGAAAGCTGTCTGACTTAATCAGATAGAAGGTTAAAAAAAATTCTAATCTTCCTTCCTAAAACAAATTCTGATAAAAATCCTAAAGTGAATGAAGTCTTGCATTAGAGAGCCCTGGGCTCATTTCCTGAGCTGGACATGTGTTCGTTGTAAAGATTTTAGACAAGTTACCGCACTTTTCTGAGCCTGTTTCCTCATCTGTAGAGTGGGGTGGGCAGGGGGCAGTAATCCTTTCTCCATAAGGTTGCTATAGAAATGATCGCATTATAGCACAAATGGAGATTAGGGAGAAGGGGTTAAGGCCCCCACTCCTCCCGTTCTTTTCTGTGGCTCCTTTCGTTATTGGCCTGCAGGCCTGCAGGATGGGACTCTCCTTCATTGGCACCTGGAGCACCTGGAACCTCCTCCCGGGGAAGTTGCCAGTCTCCCTTTCATCCTCCTTATCAGGCCCAAGTGATGACACCCGAGCTGCCCGAAACATACCACTGCTATTCACTACCCTCTCCCCCGGAGTTTAATCAGCACTCACAGGCCAGATCTTTGGGTTGTTGCAATTCTGGAGGCTTTGGTATAATTCACTTTGCTTTTCTCAGTATTGTAAATAATTTTTAGATGCTGGTTTGTATGCAGGAAGGTGTTAACTATCAGACTTTTTAAAAAAGAGTTCCCTGTGGAGAAGTGATTGCATCTTTTGGGGCCAGTTGCTACCTCAGAGACCCATGGCTCAGCTTTTCAGCAAGAAGCCTAATTAAACAAGCTTGGCAAAGTCCTCCAACTGACATGTCTCTGTGGGGCTGCATGAAAGCATGGTTTCAGGATGAAAAAGGGAGGCCTTTCCTGGAAATTATGCCAGTTGACCAGGATAAATATTTTCTTCCCACATGCCTTTCTAAAGACCCAGAGAGCACCTCTGTTGGTGATTCCCTGTGGGGACTCTGCCAGGAATTAGGGAAGGGGCAGAGGCTAGGAATCTCTAAAACCTTTTCCTCTAAAGAGCAGAGAGGAGTATTGACTAGAAGCCCTTTATTTAATAAATCAGTTTTCTAGTTCATTAGTTCCTTTAGCCAACGAGTACTTGCCACGTGAATTTTTTTAGTTTTAGAATTGGTAAGATGTTCACGTAGTTCAAAATTCAGAAGGGACACTGTAAAAGTCTCCCTTCCACCCACTCGCCAGGCTTCCCTAGTGGCTCAGAGATAAAAGAATCCACCTGCAATGCAGGAGACGCAGGTTCGATCCCTGGGTGGGGAAGATCCCTTGGAGAAGGAAATGGCAACCCACTCTGGTATTCTTGCCTGGGAAATCCCATGGACAGAGCCTGGCGGGTTGAAAAAGAGTCAGACATGACTTAGTGACTAAACAACAACAAAATCCACTCCCCAGCCATCTGGTTTCCCTTTCCAGAGGCAGCAAAGTTACCAGTTTCTTAGGTCTCCTTTTCAAGTCATGCTAAGTACAGAAAAGCTGGTCATATTTTTCCCTTTTTTTTTTTTTTTTCCGTTGTTGTTGATTTGGGTTTTTCTAACCTGGTTCCAAATAGGAAAAGGAGTATGTCAAGGCTATATACTGTCACCCTGCTTATTTAACTTATATGCAGAGTACATCATGACAAACTCTGGGTTGGAAGAGGCACAAGCTGGAATCAAGATTGCCAGGAGAAATATCAATAACCTCAGATATGCAGATGACACCACCCTTATGGCAGAAAGTGCTGCTGCTCCTGCTGAGTCATTTCAGTCGTGTCCGACTCTGTGTGACCCCATAGACGGCAGCCCACCAGGCTCCCCTGTCCCTGGGATTCTCCAGACAAGAACACTGCAGTGGGTTGCCATTTCCTTCTCCAATGCATGAAAGGGAAAAGTGAAAGTGAAGTCCCGCAGTCATGTCTGACTCTTAGTGACCCCATGGACTGAAGCCTACCAGGCTCCTCCATCCATGGGATTTTCCAGGCAAGGGTACTGGAGTGGGGTGCCATTGCCTTCTCCGATGGCAGAAAATGAAGAGGAACTAAAAACCCTCTTGATGAAAGTGAAAGGAGAGTGAAAAAGTTGGCTTAAAGCTCGACATTCAGAAAACGAAGATCATGGCATCTGGTCCCATCACTTTATGGGAAATAGATGGGGAAACAGTGGAAACAGTGTCAGACTTTATTTTTCTGGGCTCCAAAGTCACTGCAGATGGTGACTGTAGCCATGAAACTAAAAGATGCTTACTCCTTGGAAGGAAAGTTATGACCAACCTAGATAGCATATTCAAAAGTAGAGACATTACTTTCCAACAAAGGTCCATCTATTCAAGGCTATGGTTTTTCCTGTGGTCATGTATGGATGTGAGAGTTGGACTCTGAAGAAAGCTGAGTGCTGAAGAATTGATGCTTTTGAAGTGTGGTGTTGGAGAAGACTCTTGAGAGTCCCTTGGACTGCAAGGAGATCCAATCAGTCCATTCTGAAAGAGATCAGCCATGGGATTTCTTTGGAAAGACTGATGCTAAAGCTGAAACTCCAGTACTTTGGCCACCTCATGTGAAGAGCTGACTCATTGGAAAAGACTCTGATGCTGAGAGGAATTGGGGGCAGGAGGAGAAGGGGGCGACAGAGGATGAGATGGCTGGATGGCATCACAGACTTGACGGATGTGAGTCTGAGTGGACTCCAGGAGTTGGTGATGGACAGGGAGGCCTGGCGTGCTGTGATTCATGGGGTTGCAGAGAGTCGGACACAACTGAGTGACTGAACTGAACTGAACCCACACAAATGGTAGTCATTGACAAACTGCTCTGACCTTGGTTTTAAGACTTAATAATGTATCTTAGGATTCTTTTTTAAAAAAATGCACAGAGGCTTCATTTATTCTTTTTTATGGTTTATTTTAGTCCACTGGGATGCATGGAGGCATCACAACATTTTCAGTCATCTCCTATTGAGAGACACATTCTGCTGCTATTATAAACAACACTGCAGTGAATAATGCTGAGCAAATGTCGTTTCATACATGGCAAGTGTACCTGTAGAGTAAGTTCCTGGAATGGACTTGCTGGGTGAAAAATTACATATCGATATATTTGTAAGTTTGAATGAAGTGGTAAAGTTGCCATGCATAGAAGTTGAATCAATTTTCACTTCCACCAATAACTGTTTTCAAGGGACTTCCCTGGTGGTCTAGTGGCTAAGACTGTGTTGCCAATGCAAGTGGCCTGGATTCGATCCCTGGTCAGGGAACTAGATCCCACATGCTGCAACTAAAGATCCTGCAAGCCTCAACAACTAAGACTCGGTGTAGCCGAATAAGTACATAAAAATAAATATTAAAAAATTCTACTCCCTTAAAAAATAATAAAGTACTCTGCCAGATATAAATTAAAAATAAATTTTATTAATAAATAGGTTTGTATTTTTAAGATTAGAATTTGTAAAATGTTGAAATGCACTTGATTTAGTCTATTGTCTTATTTATGAGGTTACAAGAATCTTGGATAATTTAAGAATGAATAGAAAAAAGAATTTGATAGTGAATTTAATCCTGAGACTACAGGCAAAAAATAAAACCATGATCTTCTTTCTAAAAATTTCCTATCCTTTGTGTAATTGAGGTCAACTACCTCACTTCAGAACACTATAATTCACTTCATTCTTCTCAGCAATACATAGAAATATTGGAACAAATA
>SJYC01055453.1:0-18135 GCA_006408675.1 Madoqua kirkii | reverse complement strand
AATATATATGTTATATATAATATTATAATATAATAAACCTGTATTATATATAATAATTTTTCTGAAGAGATTTTCAAGGAAGGAGCTTATCTCTACCTTCTAATCTATTTCATATTATTGTCAATATTCTATTTAGTTGAAAATAATAATTTTGGTCATCCTGCTTTCACAACTGCCAGTCAAAATAGGTGTAAAGTCAAAATAATTGTTTCTACTGAAAGAATCCAACATGTAAATTTGGTTTCCTGAGAATCAGGCAGGGTTCATAAAGTCACGTTCAGTGTGCTTACTTCCTCAGGAGGCATACGGTAAAGCATTCTGAAGGTACTTGCAAGTACAATAAATAAAACACCGTGCCACCTGCCATGTCAAAATTGCGCCCACCGATAGTAGATGCCACAGTGGTGTGCTGGGGCCAGCTCCACTGCCCACTGCTGATGGTTGAATATTCAGCAACTTTGTTAGCAGGATGTTCAACCACAGTAGCTTGAAATCATTTGTAGTGAGAGTATTTCACCATGAAAATCAGGACATCCCTAAGAGCCGGTTTATAGCACGTGCTGTCCAGGACTACCGTACTGTGAAAATCTGTTCCCCTCCCACCCCCGGTGCTTTGCCTGGAAACGCACCGGCTGTGATGCTGTGGCCGTGACACTGAGCCTACTGCAGGGCCACAGGAGGGAGGCCAAACGTCCCTCTTCTTCTTAGAGCTGTGTTGTGCCAACTCCCCCAGTCCTAGAATGACACCCTAAATTAACATGCATGCCTGTTTACTTCAAGCTTGGTTATTTAACATGTATTTATACATGTTAACATATTTTTCCTCACCATAAGTGAACAGAAGATATATAGAGTACTTACCGCCAGGCATAGTTTTGAGTAGGGAAAAGAAACATGAGCAGAGAAACTGCCTTATAAGAAAGTTTATTAAGGCTCACAAAGGCAGAGAGTCCCATATTTTCACTTGTAAAACGAGAAAAGTCTATATTCCATTGGTAATTATTGTTGGGAATAAGAGCACTCTTTTGCCTGAGATCCTTGTTTGAATGGCATCTTCAGTGAATAACTTTGTAATCTTGCCAAGTTACTCAGCTACTCAAGTTTCCGCCACGGCTGTGTTGCAGACTGGGTCCATAATGAAACAGAGCTGTAGTTCCCAAACCAGAGGCACATGCAATCACAGATTACTGGGCCCCATCCCCAGAGGTTCTGAGACAGTAGGTGTAGGTGGGGCATCCTAAAAATTCCCAAGTGATGCTGCGGGTACAATAGCACTCTGAGAACCCTTGAAACAAAGCAGAGAAATAAGAATAGTTACATAATTCCGTCTCCCCTGTTCCCTTGACTGTTAGGTTGAGGAAAGGAGGACTAGCATTTATTGCATACCTACAATTATGCAAGTTGTCTCACGTAATACAACATCCTCAAAGTAATTATTATTACCTCATTTTGTGGAAAAGAAATCAAAGCTCAAAGAAGTTAAATGACTTGCCCAGAGCTTTATAATGAGCACCTGGTGGCTCTGGGATTCAAATATAAATTTGTCCAACTCCAAAACCTATATTCAGTTTGCTGCATATTGCTGCCTACCCTGGGTGTTTGACCATGGCAATTGCATTAGCTTAGGGGTTTAACTTTATTCTACTTCCTCCTACATGACAGTTTGTCTTCTGCTGTAATGTCTTATTGTGTTTCTCTAGGTATTCTGGTATACAGCCAAAATTCAGTCCACTGGTCCAGAACAAGTTATTTGGCTCTTTCAGCCTCTTTCTCCTTCATCTGTAAACTGGGGAATCCTATTACCCACCTTAGAGCATTGTTCAGTTCAGTCCCTCAGTTGTGTCCAACTCTTTGCAGCCCCATGGACTGGAGCACGCCAGGCCTCACCGTCTATCACAGAGCATCGTGGTGGGATGAAAAGTCTGCAGAAACCACCTGTTAAACATTAGGTGCACAAGACTTAAAGGAATTTATTCTGACCATCTTTGTGAATTGTCTTCTCAGTATGTCTCTTCTTGACACCTATATATTGAAGTTCAGTTCAGTTCAGTTGCTCCGTCATGTCCAACTCTTTGCAACCCCATGGGCTGCAGCATTCCAGGCTTCCCTGTCCATCACCAACTCCTGGAGCTTGATCAGACTCATGTCCAATGAGTCGGCGATGCCATCCAAGTATCTCATCCTCTGTTGTCCCCTTCTCCTCCTGCCTTCAATCCTTCCCAGCATCAGGGTCTTTTTCAAGGAGTCAGTTCTTTGCATCAGGTGGCCAAAGTATCAGAGTTTCAGTTTCAGCATCAGTCCTTCCAATGAATATTCGGAACTGATTTCCTTTAGGATTGACTGGTTAGATCTCCTTGCTGTCCAAGGGACTATCAAGAGTCTTCTCCAACACCACAGTTCAAAAGCATCAATTTTTTTTTACATAAATAGGTATTTTTATTGAGATCATCAAAACCCTCAGTGCCTAAATGATTCTGCTGATTAAATGGAAAACACGTTAAGACATGTCAACCTGTCAAGCAAAAGAAAATGCTCTCTCTCCCTAATGTAAATGGATTACATACAGGCCTGATCTCCCATTGCAGCAAGTTCTGATGTTTCGTGCCCTAAAGTTCAGGTAGGTTTTACTCTCAAAAGCATCAATTCTTGAAGAGTTATTGTGACTCTATTGAAGAGTACTGTGACTCTATTGAAGAGTACTGTGACTCTATTGAAGAGTATTGTGACTCTATTGAAGAGTATTGTGAATATGAAATGAGATAACATGTAAGAGACATAGCAGTCAGCCAGTCAACAAGCAACCCTTGTGAAGTATCTACTCTGTTCCAGGCATGGTGTGTGACTGTGAAGCAGAGTCCCTGCCCTAAAGGAACTTAATGATTGTTCTAATCACTTCTTTTTGGAGGTGGAAGGGTTTAGAGCTCAGATAGCTTTATAAGGCTGCTGCTGCTGCCTTTTCGATACTGCTTTGCTTTGCTTCTGAGCTGGTTAGTCGGTTGGTTTCTCAGTATGTTACAGGAGCCCGTGGGTTGCCTGGGGACTTGGGACCCTACTTCTGAACTCCCAGCAGCTCCCTGTCTGCTGTCACACAAATGGCCTTGCTTGCATCAATAATGCGACTCTCTGGGCTTAGGGCCTGGGTGTTGCAGGTCTAGGTGTGACTTGCTGCTATGACGCCCAAGACAGCTGCAGAATGTGGACTTAAGAGCTCATTTTTCTTCCAGCATCTTCCACATCACAGAACCTGAATTTCCATGCTTGGTGCGGTGCCTGAGAACTTCAGTAATTAGTGGTGCACTTGTCAAAGTCCCCTGGGCTTCCCTTGTGGCTCAACTGGTAAAGAATCTGCCTGCAATGCGGGAGACCTGAGTTCAATCTCTGGGTTGGGAAGATCCCCTGGAGAAGAGAAAAGCTACCCACTCCAGTATTCCAGCCAGGAGAATTCCAAGGACTATACAGTCCATGTCGCAGAGTCAGACACGACTGAGCAACTTTCTCTCACATGAGAAGGTCCCCAGTGGCTGTCAGGTTGCTAAATCCCTCACTCAGCTCTCAGTCCCCATCTCAGCGAATTCAGCAGCAGCATTTGAGTGTTATCCCTCTCCTCCCTTGTCCCTCAGGCACATTCTTCATTTGGCTT
The DNA here is from genome assembly GCA_006408675.1 of Madoqua kirkii. Classification (NCBI taxonomy): domain Eukaryota; kingdom Metazoa; phylum Chordata; class Mammalia; order Artiodactyla; family Bovidae; genus Madoqua; species Madoqua kirkii. Next base: position 14,495 of record SJYC01055453.1, on the reverse strand, counting down.
CAAGGACACCATGCATTCCTGATTTGTAGTTTCACCTCTAGGGAGGTGTCCAAATCCGACTTCCTCCCATTCCTGCCTGCCATCTGCTTCTTCTCAGATAAAGTGCTTTTTCCTTTGCAGTTGCTCAAGGAAAACCCTGCAGTCACCATTTACTCTCCTTTTCTCCCACCACACTATCTAATGCATTAGCAAATCTTGTTAGCTCTATACCTATAATCTGACCGCTTCACCCCACCTCTCTTGCCGCCATCCTTGTCCAAGTGACCATCATTTCTTGTCTGGCCTCTGAACTAGTCTCCCCACTTCAATCCCTGTCCCTCTTAGTAAATTGTTCTTGACCATGATGGTCAGGTTCATTCTTCTCTCTCTTTTTTTATTTGGCTGGGGATCTTCATTGCAACACAAGGGGGTGGTGCACAGACTTCTCCAGTTGTGGCAGATGGGCTCAGTAGTTGTGGCCCAGGGGCTTACTTAATTGCTCCCCTTGAAGAGGAAAAGTTAAAATTTTACATAACCTCCTTTTCCTTTTGCCTCTGTAACTTAGCTTGCCCCTTGCAAAATCTAGATCACATAGGTCACGTCTCAGAAAGTGGGGACTTGCAATACTAGGAACTGGAGTTTATCTCACTCACCCTTGTCCTGCTCTTTGCAATTGCCTAGATCCCGCAAATCTGCTTAATCATGCCTGTCCAGGCCAGGCATCCTCCTCCCCATCTTGACTACTGTTACCGCGTGTGCGAGAAACCCCTTAGTTTAAACCAGCCAATTGATAGCTAGTGTTGCCCACTACAGTCTGTCTATAAAAACTCTGTAATCCCTTTGTTCCGGGCTCAGAGCTTGGAGTGTTAATTCCTCTGGCCCCTCGGGTGTAATAAACCCGTGTTCTCCAGCTCTCCACGTGTGGTGCTTGGTTTCTCGAGTACCGGTTTCTGCAACACCCTTAGTTCCTTAAGAAATTGACATGAAGGTGTCAGGTCACACGAGGTGGGAGTGGGATTTTTTAATGTCTCAAGGGGAAGCATCTTGGCAAAACTTGCTTCTCCAGGGTGCTTATGGAAGAGACTGCTATGATATCTTGCCCTTCCTGATTTACTTGAACAGAAATTCACTCTATCTTGACTGATACACTTTTGTGTCCTTAATCAAAATTATAGGGATTTCCCTGGTGATCCAGTGGTTTAGACTTCACCTTCCAATGCAGCAAGTGTGGGTTCCATCCCTGGTTAGATAGCTAAGATCCCATATGCCTCAGAACCAAAAAACCAATACAACAGGATTAATATTATAACAAATTCAATAAAGACTCTAAAAAATGGTCCACATCAAAAAAAAATCTTTAAAAAATTATATTGAGAGACAATGCTTTTGCTTTTAGTAGCCAAGGATGATATATAGTGTCTATGGGCTGAGTACGGCAAGGCTTTTTCCAATTTGGGTACAGACAACCAAAAACTTGAGCGAAGTCAAGGTCATTCTTTGGATATTAGTACTTCTGTTATCTCCAGACATACACTTAACTTCTTGTAACTTGGCCTTTTGTGTTAAAAGCTGAGCATCTACGTTTAGGAATGAGATGGATAAATAAAATTCCAGTTAACTGAGGGCTGTAATTAATGAATTGTGGTTGATTGATTTTGTAAATAATGGAACCCTAAGGCAAATTTGAGTCCTGCGTTTACTCAACCTGTAAACCAGAAACAGTCACACCTCACTGTAGCCAACCTTGAGCTCAGTCCAAATGTAGCTGTTCTTGTAATATACTAGTTGATAATTGTTCTAACAAGTGGACCGCTTCTGTTTCCCAAGGCTTAGGAATCTTTTGTTCTATTGAGAATGTTGCAGGGCGGCTCCTTGTTGTAGTAAAGTTTAGCTCAAAGATAAGAACCTGGATGTGTGTAGTTGTGCAAAGCGTTTGGAGAGAGAAGAAAATGCTGTTTTGCTTCACCGCACCTGTCTCCCTGGGCTGTGATGCAAAACACAATCCTTTCGAACAAAGGACTGTAGGAAGTGACAGTCCTTCAGCCTTACCAGTGAATTCAAATTGGCTCCAAGAAAACAGATTCAAATCAGTAACCCAAACCCCACCCAGAGCCAATTCTTTGTGAACAATAGCTGTAACCAATGCCTCACTGAACAGTGGGTGATCAACTATTTTAAGGAGCGTGGGCACTTAACCCCAAAGTCAGGTTTAATTGTGTGTGCGTGCTCATTTGTGTCCTACTCACTGCGATGCTGTGGACTATAGCCCGCCAGGCTCCTTTGTCCATGGGATTTTTCAGGCAAGAATACTGGAGCAGGGTGCCATTTCCTCCTTCAGGGGATCTTCCCACTCATGTTTAATTAATTAATCAATTTTAGTCTGCCTCTTTATTTAAAAAAGCAAACGACAGAAAGGGTTTTATAATTTTAAACACAGTGAAAATGGAAAATTTAAACACAGACTGGAAGCTGGTTATGGAAAAATAGGAAGTACTTTCAGAAATGTGGATAAAATAGTTTGAGCATGAAATTTAACCCTGAGCTTGTAACACCCAAGGCAAAAGTAGAAATGGTGGGCCATGTGAGTTTCACCATCATTATCTGAAGGAGATGGAGAAAGGAGGGGAGGAGATGGAGAAGCAAAGCAGCTGAGCTGCATCTAGTTTTGTTTGAAGAATGCCAGCATTCACCTGGCATTATATTATTGGAAAATTAAATTTTGTACATCCTCATATAAGGGACTTGAGATAACTTGCTCAGAGATGTCTTCAGCTGTAGTCTTGCAGGAGCAAAAGTGGCCCCCATCTTACCATGAAATCATGAAAGCATAAATCAATAATGGTTCTTCCAAGGAAAGCCGTCAACTCATAATTATGCTCCGAATATAAGCCATGTTATGTTTATTTTTAAATCTGGTTCAGGGATGTGAAGTGGTTGCTCATCATGAATTGACTTCCAGAAAGATGGAGACACAGCCGGTACAGGTACTACAAACAAACAAATCAGCTTGAGCAAACCACCAGAAAAGTCCCATTTCTTCTTTTCCCACTGGTTGCTCAATACTGTATTTACCCCTGTGTGATGCTATCAAGAGAGAAAATGAAACAACCAGGACAGCCTTTGGCCAAAGGAAACGTGAAGAACAGCACTGACTTCATGGGCGGAGGAGGAGCCTCAACTGTAGGAAATTCCCAGTGGGCACATTTTGGTTTTCCCACCTGGAGTATGGACTTCCTGGGATGGTAGAAGAAAGCTCTGCCTGCTATCTATAGTAAGAGTGGGTCCCTGCCCAAGGACAAAGATTGGTTTTACCAAACTGCCCCAGTTCCAGTGTTTGACTGTGTATATATAATAGCAGCTTTTCTGATACACAGTTGCAGGAGATCAATTAACTTGTTTCCTTGCCGTCTCTCATCTGGTTCTTTGGAGCCATCTGCAAACGTCCATGTTGCAAGTGCATTTGGCACCCTTATCATTCCTATGAGGCATTCTGGAGGGAAGCTCACAGCTTCTCTGGATCGAGAGAAGTTGCCTCACAAAGAAGTAGGTACAGAATTGAACGCGGCCATTCCATCTCCTGGTTACAAGCCTCTAAATGAGACAGCTCCCACTTGGAGACAGCCTAGGGATGGATTCTTTTCGGCTGTGCGCCCTTTGGAAGACACAAGATGCCAAGTGAATGGCAGGGGTGATGAGTAACAGTCTTCTTTCTGGAACACTGAGCTGTCTTATGGACAACAGAGGGCATGAGTCGGCATTGAGAAGCAAGGGGCTGTCCCCTTATGGGAGGGACATTAAGCAAAGACAAGTCAAAGGACAGGAAGACTTCCCCTTTTTATTAAACTGGTGTATTCTGAGGCACCCAGTTTTGTTCTGAGCGTGGCAACTGTGTTTTCCCTGTCTGGGTGAGACATGTGATTCATCTTTTTGGCTAATATCCCGTCTTGGCTCTTGGCTCTGTCTTGACTTTGCTGTAGGAAAAAAAAAATACTCCTCGGAAACAGGCATCACTTAACTGAGCCACTTGCTAGAAATTCTGGCTTCTCAAGAGGAATAGAAAGTAAAAGTAGTAAAAAATAATAATAGCCATTGCTTCTATTTGTTATTCTTCCGTTGCTATTTCATGTCTGACTCTTTCGCAGCCCCATGGACTGTAGCCCGCGCCAGGCTCCCCTGTCCATGGGATTTCCCAGGCAAGAACACTGGAATGGGTTGCCATTTCCTCCTCCAGGGAGTCTTCCCTAACCAGGAATCTAACTGGGGTCTCCGGCATTGCGGGCAGCTTCTTTACCACTGAACCACTGTACTTTATATATATATACATACATACACATATATAAATACATGAATAGCTTCTATTTTAAGCACTTCCTTACATTTACTCATTTGATGCTCTTAACAGCCCTGCGAGGTTGGTGGTGGTATTCTCATTTACAGGTGATGAACTTTGGGAACAGAGAGGGTTACTAGATTGTCCATGGCCACACAGAGGTGAAATAATGTCAGCTGAACACAGTATACTAAGAAAAGTGTCATTAGGTAATGGACTGGGTTGTCTGTAGACCTGATGCTCTTGAATCTTCTTTGAATCCAGGGGCCCTTTGAGAATAGGTTGAAAGCATATAGTGTCTTCCCCCCAAAATGTACCTATGCGTTATCATAGGAAAACCCCCCAGTATAGCTGCTTTACTTGAGGAATTGCACCTCACTGACTGTTTAACAAGGAATAATATCGCTTTTCTGATACTGATAAATAGTCTCATTTATCTGAGAGTGGTGTTCTCAGCCCTCTTTTCTGCAGGCAAGCTTCTGTTGATGAGCAACCAACAGGACTTCTCAGCCTGTCCCCATAACACTAGTCATTTGCCCTTATTAAAGTCTTTTGTATACTTCACACATGTATACCATTTTATTTGTCAGTTACAGCTCCATCAAGCTGGGGCAGTAGGAAGGGAACAGTCTCATTTACATTATTAAACCTTAATGTTTACAGTGTTATTACAATGTATATTCTCTCCATTTAAAAACTTCAGTCCTGTTTCAATTCCAAACATCCCTCCTCTCCCAGGAGGCTCCTCTCCTGGGTGTGAGTGTGCACGCTGGGTGAGGTATGTCTGCTGTCAGTCAACCCCTCTGTCTTCTGTGGATACTCCCTGCTTCAGGTCAGACGAGGTACCTGCTAAGAACCCACCTGCAAGAGACTCAGTGTCAACATCAAGGTCAACTGGCATGTTGAGGGGGCATGCGTGCTGGGGGCACTGTCCATACAGAATTTAAAAGCAATCATAAAACTGACAAAAGTCAGTCTGTGTCTGTTCTCATGATGCCCAGAAAATACCAAACAACGTCAGTGATAAAATACTCCTTCCCACTTAGGCAGACCATACCCCCTTGGTACACTATGGTGTCAAGCAACTTTGCCAGGCCATGGGAGTCCCTTGAGTCTGGACATCGTCAGGCTGACTGCCAACAGGAAGCCCCTGCCACTCCTTCCTCTGTGCCCAGTGGAGCTTGCTTCCTCGTTTCCAGCAAACCAGCAGCCTCCAGTGCCCCTAGTCTGGCACCCGCAGGTCCTGGTTGTTGGCAGGGTGGAGGGGAGAGTTCTTGCCCTCTCTTGACACTGCCACTCCAGTAGCGCCAGGGCGGCTCGGCGGACATCAACTAGGCCATGAAGTGTTCATCTCCCCACCATGCAGACACTGCCAGGTTTTTATTGAGTCTATCCCTGTTTGAAGTAGTCGAAGGCCACTCCTCCCTGTCTATCCCCAGGGGAGTAAGGATAGAAGAACTTATTTTCACACACACTGTCCTTCCCCAAGAAGCATCTCCCCACTCACCCTAAACCACCAGCTTTATAGACCCAGGTGGTGGAGAGAAGGGGGTCTGTCCCTGACTCCTACGAGTGTTAATCTCTTGGCAGGCCTGGTGGAAAGATGGCTTACTTCAAGCTGGTAGTTCATGGACTTTGCTTTTTTGTTTTTAGGTTACTTATTTGGCTGTTCCAGGTCTTAGCTGCTGCATGTGGATCTTTAGTTGTGGCATGTGAACTCTGAGTCCTAGTTGTGCCATGTGAGATCTAGTTCCCCGACCAGGGATTGAACCCAGGCCCCCAGCACTGGGAGCCTGAAGTCTTAGCCGTTGGACCACCAGGGAAGTCCCTAGTGGCTCATGGACTTTGCTACATGGTAGATCCAGTTCCTTTGATTCTCAGTTCCTATCATAATTTTGGGAAATCAGAAACAATTTTTCTTAGCATCTCAGGCCCCTAGACTGTAGTTGTATAACGTTTCATGGGATTCTCAGGCCAGTGCCAAGATGAAACAGATGCTAGACTTACCTGGCAAGGATTTTAAAGCAATCATCATGAAAATGTTTCAATAAGCAATGACAAACATGTTTGAAACAAATAAAAAACTGAAAAATCTCAGCAATGGAATAGAAGATATCAAAAAGAATCAAGCAGAAATTTTAGAACTCAACAATGCAGTAACCAAACATTTAAAACTCAGTTGATAGGCTTAAGGGAAAGAAGAATAGAGAGAGGACAGAGGAAAGACTTAATGAACTTGGTGATAAAAAATAGAAATCCTCAAATCTGAACAGTAAAAAAATATATATATGGGAAAAAACAGAGCTGTAGGGAGCTATATGAGACTATAAAAAAAGAACATTTGAGACTATAACAAAAGAATATTTGTGTCATTGGACCCCTAGGAAAAGAGTGAAGAAAAATATATTTTAAGCAAAGATGGATGAAAACTTTCCAAACTTGTTAACAGACACAGATTAAAGAAGATGAAAAAATCCCATACAGGATAATCCTTAAAAAAAAAAAAAAATCGTGCCAAGACACATAATCAAGCTTCTAAAAATTAAAGAAAAAAAATTCTTGAAGGTGGCAGGAGAAATAATCCATTATCTAACTGACTTCTTCCATTTAACATAGTATCTGTGAGATTCTTTTATTTCACTTTGTAAACTCAATTTTGTTCTTTTTTAATGCTGAATAGTATTCCATTTTATGACTGCTGCTGCTGCTGCTGCTGCTGCGTCGCTTCAGTCGTGTCCGACTCTGTGCAACCCCATAGACGGCAGCCTACCAGGCTCCCCCATCCCTGGGATTCTCCAGGCAAGAACACTGGAGTGGGTAAAAATAGAAATCCTCAAATCTGAACAGTAAAAAAATATATATATGGGAAAAAACAGAGCTGTAGGGAGCTATATGAGACTATAAAAAAAGAACATTTGAGACTATAACAAAAGAATATTTGTGTCATTGGACCCCTAGGAAAAGAGTGAAGAAAAATATATTTTAAGCAAAGATGGATGAAAACTTTCCAAACTTGTTAACAGACACAGATTAAAGAAGATGAAAAAATCCCATACAGGATAATCCTTAAAAAAAAAAAAAAAATCGTGCCAAGACACATAATCAAGCTTCTAAAAATTAAAGAAAAAAAATTCTTGAAGGTGGCAGGAGAAATAATCCATTATCTAACTGACTTCTTCCATTTAACATAGTATCTGTGAGATTCTTTTATTTCACTTTGTAAACTCAATTTTGTTCTTTTTTAATGCTGAATAGTATTCCATTTTATGACTGCTGCTGCTGCTGCTGCTGCTGCGTCGCTTCAGTCGTGTCCGACTCTGTGCAACCCCATAGACGGCAGCCTACCAGGCTCCCCCATCCCTGGGATTCTCCAGGCAAGAACACTGGAGTGGGCTGCCATTTCTTTCTCCTCATAATTAATTAATTATTCTGTTGATGGGCATTCAACTTGTACCTAGTGTTTGACTATTATGGATAAAGTGCCCTATAAACATTCTTGTGTGTGTATTATTGTTTGCACATGAACTCTCTTCTTTGGGTTAATATATAGGAATAGAATTGCTGGGTCATAGTTTCAGCTTTTATATTCCCACCAGCGATGTATAGGAGTTTGTTGTTCCATGCTCTTGCTAACACTTGGTTCTCAGTCTTTTGTTTTAGCTATCCTGGTGGGTATGACCCTCATTTTATGTATTCTCAACCATCACCACAGTCCATCTACTGAACTTTTCATTTTCCCAAACTGAAGTTCTGTGCCCATTAAACAATTAATTAAACCGCTCATCCTTCCCTCCCTTGAGACCCAGCGACCATCATTCCACTGTCTGATGGTGAATTTGACTACTTCTAGGTGCCTCATATGGAGAAGGCAGTGGCACCCCACTCCAACACTCTTGCCTGGAAAATCCCATGGACGGAGGAGCCTGGTGGGCTGCCGTCTGGGGGGTTGCTAAGGGTCAGACACGACTGAAGCAACTTAGCAGCAGCAGCAGCAGCAGGTGCCTCATATGTGCTTCCCAGGTGGCGCTGTTGATAAAATCAGGAATCAGCCTGCCAGTGCAGGAGATGCAGTTTCTATCCCTGGGTTGGAAAGATCCCCTTGAGTAGAAATGGCAACCACTCTGGTATCCTGGAAAATTCCATGGGCAGAGGAGCCTGGTGGGTTACAGTCCATGGGGTCGCAAAGAGTTGGACACGCAAAGAGTTGGAGTACACACACATATACAGGTGCCTCATATAAGTGAATCATATGATATTTGTCCTTTTGGACAGGCTTATTTCACTTAGCGTCATGTCTTCAGGATTCATCCATGTCAGAATTCATTTTAAAGGTTGAATAATATTCCATTGAAAGCATATACTACATTTGTTTATCCATTCAGCTGTCAATGGATACTTGTGAATAATGATGCTATGAACATGAGGTACAATATCTGTTTAACACCTTGCTTTTAAAAAATATTTATTTATTTGGCTGTGCCAAGTCCCTGTTGTGGCATGAAGCTTCCTCTGTCTTTGTTGCGGCATGTGGGATCTTCAGTTGCAGCGTGAGAACTCAGTTGCAGCATGTGGGATCTAGTTCCCTGACCAGGGATCAAATCTAGGCCCCCTGCATTGGGAGCACAGAGTCTTAGCCACTGGGCCACCAGGGAAGTCCTGACACCCTGCTTTCAATTCTTTTAGGCATATACACAGAAGTAGAACTGCTATATCGTATGATAATTCTATGTTTAACTTTTTGAGCAACTGTCATACTTTTTTCCACAGTGACTGTGCCATTTTACCTTCCCACCAGCCGTATACAAGGGTTCTGATTTTTTCACATCTTTACCAGCCCTTGTTACTATCTGTTTATTTTATTCTATTTTACTTTTTCAATAATAGCCATCATTCTAATGTGTGTGAAGTGGTATTTCGTTGGGGTTTTGCTTTGCATTTCTCTGTTAAGTATTGATATTGAGCATCCTTTCATGTACTTATTGATACTATGAATCATTTTTGGAGAAATGTATATTCAAGTCCTTTGCCCATTTTTTAATTGGGCTGTGTGTTTTGGTTGTTAAGTTATTGGAGATTTATTAATCCTTATCATTAGTCAGAAAAGCTTAGAGATGCAGATAGAAATATATCACATACAGAGTCAGATGGTCTCCAAACTGTGCTGGTTTGACTTAATAATTTTTTGACCTGCGACAGTGTGAAAGCGATAAACATTTAGTAGAAACTACACCTTGAATTTTGATCTTTCCCAGGCCAGCGATATGAGGGAAAATACTCTTTCCTGATGCTGGGCACCAGCAGCGAGCCATGGATCCCAGTCAGCCAAGCAATCACGAAGGTAAACAGCTGATACACTTAACAATCATTCTGCACCCAGCCAACCATGCTGATCACTTTCCATACAGCATTCAATCAGTTATAAGAGATATTCAACACTTTATTATAAAATAGACTTAGTGTTAAATGATTTTGCTCGACCGTAGGCTAATGTAAGTGGCTTGGGCCCATTTAAGGAGGGCTAAACCATGATGTTTAGTAGTTTGGGTGTATTAAATGCATTTTCAACTTGTGATATTTTCAACTTCCAGTGGGTTTATCAGGATATAAGTCAAGGATATAGATATCCCATAAGGATCAGAAATAGGATTTGCTACAATTATTTTCTCCCATTTGGGGGATTTCCTTTCACTCTGTTGATAGTGTCCTTTGACATAGAAACGTTTTTTTAATAAGTTTTTATTGGAATGTAATTGCTTTACAATGCTGTGTTAGTTTCTGCTGTACAGCAAAGTGAATCAGCTATATGTATGCATTGTGAAAGAGAAAGTGTTAGTCACTCACTTGTAGCTGACTCTCTGACTCCATGGACGGTAGCCTGCCAGGCTCCTCTGTCCAGAGCAGGTAGCCATTTCCTTCTCCAGGGGAATCTTACCAACCCAGGGGTCCAACCCGGGTCTCCTGCATTGCAGGCAGATTCTTTACTGTCTGACCCACCAGGGAAGCCCATATCTATATATACATATAGCCCCTCTTTGGGGGGTTTCCTTTCCATTTAAATTTTAATGAATTCCAATGTATCTACTTTTTCTTTCATTGCTTGTTCTTTTGCTATCATATCCAAGAAATTATTGCTGATTGCAATGCCATGATGTTTCGCCTAAGACTTTGGTAGATTTAGCTCTTACATTTAAGTCTTTGATCTATTTGGAGTTACTTTTAAACATGAGGAGTAAGAGGAGGACCCAGTTTCATCCTTTGCACGGGGATATTCATCAAACCAACCCCATCTGATGAAGACTGTCCTTTAACCATCGAATGGTCTTGGCATCCTTGTAGAAAATTATTTGACCATATATGCCTCCATGCACTGTCTTGAGACTTTATATGCCCCCTGTCCATTTGCCACATGATGGACCTTAAAATACTGTAGACAGCTATTGTGCCCCTGACTTGTGTGCATCAACCATCCTTTGATACAATCCCCCCATTTCACCTACAGTGCCTTAGGGGTACTTTTGAGGTTGAATACGTGAATTCATTAATGAGTAAATATGACATGGTATAAACTTTCCTAATGTCCTTTGTTTCCCTACTTTGGGCATGCCCCAGTGTCCTTAAAAATGTGGTTTCCTGAACTGGACACAAAGTTTCATATGAGGATGAGCCATCTGTATGCCAAAGGTTGTCACCTCCTATTTTCAGAACATTCTGCTTCTCTTCAGGAGCTGAGAGCTGTTAGTATTTTTGGCAGATGTGTCTGTTCACTGCTGACTCATGCTGGGCTTATGATCTGTAAAAACACCCAAAGATATATTAAAAGAATGTTTATTGCTATTTCCCCCACTTGGTTATAAAAGAGAGGGACTTTGGAAAAACATAGAAAGGTTAAAAAAAGGAAAAAGAAATCAATCATTAACATGTTTATCATTCATTCTACCTTCTTATCCATTTCTCTGTGTTAAAACTTTTTTAAAACAAACTTCAGATTATATATTTCATGTCATTATGTGTTCCTCACAATCTTACTTCATAATGAGGCTATGTAACATTGTTTCTTGTTTAGTTGCTAAGTTGTGTCCAGCTCTTTTGCGACCCCATGGACTGTAGCTCACCGGGCTCCTCTGTCCATGGGATTTCCCAGGCAAGAATACTGGAGTGGGTTGCCCTTTCCTTCTCCAGGGGATCTTCCTGACCCAGGGATCAAACTCATGTCTCCTGCATCACAGACAGTTTCTTTACTGCTGAGCTGCCAGGGAATCCCAAGTAACATCATAATGACTATATAATAATTCTTTCATTTAGTCTGTGTTTTACCTTAATACTCTTTTGTATGATTTATGAACCATTTTGCTATTGTTGGACTTTTCCATTGTTTTCCCTATCTGCTATAAATAATGCTCCAGTGAGCATCTTGGTACACAACTCTTTTTTAATCCTCTGAATATAAATTGGACTTCACAATTTATCCATCATTGAGCAGTATACATACAACCAATGCACATTTAATAAGAGATTTCAAGTTCTGCTTAAATAGAAATTTCAAGATTTTTGTGTGTTTACACAGCACTATATAGTGTTTCCATCATCAGGAGCTGTTGTTTGCTGTTGGCTCACAGGCCCCAGGCGTATTTATCTATGAAGCCCTCGAGAGAGGTTTTATCAGATGCCCTTTCTGAGAACCAGTCATACCATGTTGTGACAGTGCTTCTCGAACATTCTTTCTGCCCATGCCCTGGGCAGTGCTTATTTATTCCACTTTGAAAATAGATCTATCAGCCAAGGGAATTTGGTAGAAAATCCCTCTGGAAATTCTGAGAGCTGTCTAGGGTGCCTGCCTACACAGCTTGAGAATCATTAGTCCCCTGATGGGATAATTTTTTTTGAAAAAAATAAAAAGGACTATCTTCCAATGACTTGTTCTTAGTGAATTTGCATTGGTCCCTAGAGATCAAGGCACTAAAAATCATCTATTCAATACTCAGTTTAGAATTTTTCCAGGGATGGGCATTAAGCTTCCTGACAGTGAGCATTATCACCTACTCTAATTACATCATAAGCACTGGTAAAACCTTATCTGGACTTTTACTTACTTTGGTAAATTCCCTTTTTGTTTAAGCGAATTTAAGTTTTTCTGTCTGCTGTTTACAACCGAAAGCATTCTAACTGAAGAAGGAAACTAACCCTGAGATATTACTCACTGAAATTTAAATCGTAAAACAGCCAAACGAAGTGGATGTTATTCTGCCAACTTATAGATGAGGAACCTGAGGTTCTGAGATAGCCAATGACCTATCATTCCAGGGAGCTCAACATCTGCCTTCAGGGCACTTCCTTGGTGGTCCAGTGGTAAGGACTCCGCCTTCCGTTTCAGGGATCATGGGCTCCCTGGTTGGGGAGCTAAGATCCCATATGCCAAGGGGCAACTAAGTTTGTGTGCCACAACTGGAGGAGCCTGTGTGCTGCCACAAAGAGCCACCCACTGCAGTGAAGACCCAGCACGCTCCCCCCAAAAGATCTTAATTCAGATCCCAGTCTTACCTCCGTGCACATGTACTTCACGTGGCTCATCATCCCTGTCTTAACCACGTGCCCAAATCTGCTCTATACTTTGTGATTGGAAGACATTCTCTTTGATGGAGACTGGCATGAAAACAGATCTTAAACAGCCTTCTTCTAGCTGTGCTCGTTCTTTTCAACATGTTTAGTTATTTGTGGCTGCTCCTGGTCTTTGCTGTGGCACGTGGGCTCTTCATTGCTGCGAGGGCATTCCCGAGCTGTGGTGAGCGGAGGCTCCTCTCTCGGTGCAGCGTGTGGCCTTCTCTTTGCAATGGCCTCTCTGGGTGTGGAGCTGGGCTCTAGAGCTTGGGCTCAGTAGTTGTGGCTCACAGACTTAATTGGATCTGACGAGGTGTCTCTTGTGTCCCCCTAACCACTGGACCACCAGGGGAGTGACGTGCTTGTCCTTCAATGTAGCAAACCTTGTCCAGAGCTATTTTTCATAGAACCCTAATGTTTCTCTGTGTGTTAATATGTATGCCACAGAAAACAAAATCGTTCAGTGGTCACATGACTTGGGAAATGCTACTTCATCGTGGAGTCATGGGTAGATTAGCATTTTAAAGGCTCTGATGAATCTTACAGTAAATAACCTAGTTAATTTCATTTAATCAGTATTTCTCAGACTTATTGGTCCAAAACCTTGTGTTGGAGGAACATTCATTAAGATTTGGGGGGCACATCAATTGTTCATTGGAACAGAGTTTGGGAAATGCTGATGTAATGGATGAAACCCTGTGCTTGGTATCAGAGACTCCTTTGTCTAACCCTTAACAAAGTTTATTTATCTGAACTTTGATGTATCAGTGGAAAATAGACCAGTAATCACATCCTGTCTGACACAGTACTATGAGAATTCAAAGAAGATAGAGGAGCCATAATAGCTAATATCTACTATGTGTTTGCTCTGTACTTAAACACTAACACCTTAATTTATTTTAATTCTCACTCTTCCTGCATGGTAGATTTTCCCATTGTACATGGGGGAAATGATGTTCTGGAGGGTCTCGCAGTCCCTAAGTGGAAAAGCCAGGATTTGACCGCAGATAACATGGGTCCAGACCTATAACCACTGCCCTGTCCTGCCTCTCATCTCTTATGCTCTGACCATGACCAAAAGGCCCTTTGACAGCTCTTTGTGTATTTTCTAACCCCTGTCCCTTCTGCACTTCTTGCTTCTGCCTTGGAGTTCATTTTCCAAACTCCTACCCTGTGCTGCAAGAGCTGCTGGAAATTCCACACTGGTACACCATGGTGTTTCCACCCAGGGTGTGGGCAGGACTTCAAGACAGCATGTTCTTACCTCAGACTGTGGAGCAAGTGATGGAGGACGGAGTGCCGGGCACGGTGACAGACCTGGCACACGGCCTGTGGGCACCACGGGCTGGCCAGCAGGAACGCTCTGGAGCCTGTGAGTGCTTCTCATTCTGGAACAGCTCTGAGCTGGCTTTTCAAGCACAAATGCCCACCAAATACTCTATTCTCTCCTCCCATCCCTCCCTGTCTTCCTTTCTTTTTACTTTTTTAGTAGACAAAATTTATGCAGGGTAAAAAAGTCAAACAGTCTCAAAGAATGTAGGATAGAAATTGAGTCTTCCTCCCAACCCTGCCTTGTGGCTGAGCTGGTAAA
>SJYC01055452.1:0-15257 GCA_006408675.1 Madoqua kirkii | reverse complement strand
TATATATTTCATGTCATTATGTGTTCCTCACAATCTTACTTCATAATGAGGCTATGTAACATTGTTTCTTGTTTAGTTGCTAAGTTGTGTCCAGCTCTTTTGCGACCCCATGGACTGTAGCTCACCGGGCTCCTCTGTCCATGGGATTTCCCAGGCAAGAATACTGGAGTGGGTTGCCCTTTCCTTCTCCAGGGGATCTTCCTGACCCAGGGATCAAACTCATGTCTCCTGCATCACAGACAGTTTCTTTACTGCTGAGCTGCCAGGGAATCCCAAGTAACATCATAATGACTATATAATAATTCTTTCATTTAGTCTGTGTTTTACCTTAATACTCTTTTGTATGATTTATGAACCATTTTGCTATTGTTGGACTTTTCCATTGTTTTCCCTATCTGCTATAAATAATGCTCCAGTGAGCATCTTGGTACACAACTCTTTTTTAATCCTCTGAATATAAATTGGACTTCACAATTTATCCATCATTGAGCAGTATACATACAACCAATGCACATTTAATAAGAGATTTCAAGTTCTGCTTAAATAGAAATTTCAAGATTTTTGTGTGTTTACACAGCACTATATAGTGTTTCCATCATCAGGAGCTGTTGTTTGCTGTTGGCTCACAGGCCCCAGGCGTATTTATCTATGAAGCCCTCGAGAGAGGTTTTATCAGATGCCCTTTCTGAGAACCAGTCATACCATGTTGTGACAGTGCTTCTCGAACATTCTTTCTGCCCATGCCCTGGGCAGTGCTTATTTATTCCACTTTGAAAATAGATCTATCAGCCAAGGGAATTTGGTAGAAAATCCCTCTGGAAATTCTGAGAGCTGTCTAGGGTGCCTGCCTACACAGCTTGAGAATCATTAGTCCCCTGATGGGATAATTTTTTTTGAAAAAAATAAAAAGGACTATCTTCCAATGACTTGTTCTTAGTGAATTTGCATTGGTCCCTAGAGATCAAGGCACTAAAAATCATCTATTCAATACTCAGTTTAGAATTTTTCCAGGGATGGGCATTAAGCTTCCTGACAGTGAGCATTATCACCTACTCTAATTACATCATAAGCACTGGTAAAACCTTATCTGGACTTTTACTTACTTTGGTAAATTCCCTTTTTGTTTAAGCGAATTTAAGTTTTTCTGTCTGCTGTTTACAACCGAAAGCATTCTAACTGAAGAAAGGAAACTAACCCTGAGATATTACTCACTGAAATTTAAATCGTAAAACAGCCAAACGAAGTGGATGTTATTCTGCCAACTTATAGATGAGGAACCTGAGGTTCTGAGATAGCCAATGACCTATCATTCCAGGGAGCTCAACATCTGCCTTCAGGGCACTTCCTTGGTGGTCCAGTGGTAAGGACTCCGCCTTCCGTTTCAGGGATCATGGGCTCCCTGGTTGGGGAGCTAAGATCCCATATGCCAAGGGGCAACTAAGTTTGTGTGCCACAACTGGAGGAGCCTGTGTGCTGCCACAAAGAGCCACCCACTGCAGTGAAGACCCAGCACGCTCCCCCCAAAAGATCTTAATTCAGATCCCAGTCTTACCTCCGTGCACATGTACTTCACGTGGCTCATCATCCCTGTCTTAACCACGTGCCCAAATCTGCTCTATACTTTGTGATTGGAAGACATTCTCTTTGATGGAGACTGGCATGAAAACAGATCTTAAACAGCCTTCTTCTAGCTGTGCTCGTTCTTTTCAACATGTTTAGTTATTTGTGGCTGCTCCTGGTCTTTGCTGTGGCACGTGGGCTCTTCATTGCTGCGAGGGCATTCCCGAGCTGTGGTGAGCGGAGGCTCCTCTCTCGGTGCAGCGTGTGGCCTTCTCTTTGCAATGGCCTCTCTGGGTGTGGAGCTGGGCTCTAGAGCTTGGGCTCAGTAGTTGTGGCTCACAGACTTAATTGGATCTGACGAGGTGTCTCTTGTGTCCCCCTAACCACTGGACCACCAGGGGAGTGACGTGCTTGTCCTTCAATGTAGCAAACCTTGTCCAGAGCTATTTTTCATAGAACCCTAATGTTTCTCTGTGTGTTAATATGTATGCCACAGAAAACAAAATCGTTCAGTGGTCACATGACTTGGGAAATGCTACTTCATCGTGGAGTCATGGGTAGATTAGCATTTTAAAGGCTCTGATGAATCTTACAGTAAATAACCTAGTTAATTTCATTTAATCAGTATTTCTCAGACTTATTGGTCACAAAACCTTGTGTTGGAGGAACATTCATTAAGATTTGGGGGGCACATCAATTGTTCATTGGAACAGAGTTTGGGAAATGCTGATGTAATGGATGAAACCCTGTGCTTGGTATCAGAGACTCCTTTGTCTAACCCTTAACAAAGTTTATTTATCTGAACTTTGATGTATCAGTGGAAAATAGACCAGTAATCACATCCTGTCTGACACAGTACTATGAGAATTCAAAGAAGATAGAGGAGCCATAATAGCTAATATCTACTATGTGTTTGCTCTGTACTTAAACACTAACACCTTAATTTATTTTAATTCTCACTCTTCCTGCATGGTAGATTTCCCCATTGTACATGGGGGAAATGATGTTCTGGAGGGTCTCGCAGTCCCTAAGTGGAAAAGCCAGGATTTGACCGCAGATAACATGGGTCCAGACCTATAACCACTGCCCTGTCCTGCCTCTCATCTCTTATGCTCTGACCATGACCAAAAGGCCCTTTGACAGCTCTTTGTGTATTTTCTAACCCCTGTCCCTTCTGCACTTCTTGCTTCTGCCTTGGAGTTCATTTTCCAAACTCCTACCCTGTGCTGCAAGAGCTGCTGGAAATTCCACACTGGTACACCATGGTGTTTCCACCCAGGGTGTGGGCAGGACTTCAAGACAGCATGTTCTTACCTCAGACTGTGGAGCAAGTGATGGAGGACGGAGTGCCGGGCACGGTGACAGACCTGGCACACGGCCTGTGGGCACCACGGGCTGGCCAGCAGGAACGCTCTGGAGCCTGTGAGTGCTTCTCATTCTGGAACAGCTCTGAGCTGGCTTTTCAAGCACAAATGCCCACCAAATACTCTATTCTCTCCTCCCATCCCTCCCTGTCTTCCTTTCTTTTTACTTTTTTAGTAGACAAAATTTATGCAGGGTAAAAAAGTCAAACAGTCTCAAAGAATGTAGGATAGAAATTGAGTCTTCCTCCCAACCCTGCCTTGTGGCTGAGCTGGTAAAGAATCCGCCTGCAATGTGGGAGACCTGGGTTTGATTCCTGGGTTGGGAAGATCCCCTGGAGAAGGGAAGGGCTACCCACTGGATGGCATAGAGTGGGACACGACTGAGTGGCTTTCATTTTCACCCAACCCCGATTCTCTGCCACACTGTTTCCCTTCCCAGAAGCAACCACAGTGTCCATTCCTCTCCAAGATTCCTAAAGTGGGAAAGCGTTTGTGGAGGTAGTGGTCCCCTACTGTTTTTTCACAAGTCATGTGATACTATCACGTCTTGCTTTGTTTGCTCTTTATAACAGCTGCTGAAGCTCCATCAGTATACTTAATGCAACCTGTTTCCTTGCAGACTCATCTGGCCACATTGTCTGGCTTATTTGATCTTGCCCATGGTGTGCGCACACTTTTCTTATTTTTGTTTTGTTTTTAAAAAAAATCAAATCTAGTAAAAGTGTTTTGCTTTCCTATGATTCTTCACAGGCCCGAATACTGAGTATCTGTTTTACTTTTTAACTGTCTGTTCCTTCCCTAGGTCCACAAAATTCCAGAGCTGTACACAGGCAACATGAAACACATATGGTGGAAAATACCATATTTTTTCTAATACACCTTGACCTAGTAGGATTGAGAAAGCTATACAATTCCACATCATGTTTGGTAGGTGCAGGTAGTGTTAAATTTGTTAGTAAGCCTACCACTTATAACTTATTTTCTTTCAACTTTCCTTAAATAAAAGGTAAACCTCTGCCTCTTGCAGTTTCTTCATACCTTCCCTGAGAAGAAAAAAACCCCATTAGTTGATTTTTGTTCATTCAGAAGCACAAACCACCAGTTCAAAGGGTATGGATTCTCTGTAAAACTTCAGTTTACCATGGAAAGAAAAATCAAAGAACACCACTCAAGTGCTTTCTTCAAAAATAAAAAACATCCTAAATAGAAAAAAAAACAAAAAACAAAAAACACCTGCCTGAATATGATGGAAGGGGCAGCTTGAACCTGGACTTTATGAAGGGGAATGACTGGCCCCAGGTGCTGAAAGGAGGATGATAGGCATTTTCCTGGGTGGTTATCAAATCCAGATGTGACCGAATCTCTAAGGACAGGCTCTTTTCTCATCCGGAGCTCACCTCGGAGGTGGGCACGTCATAGTATAGTAATAAGAACTGGGATCTTTACAACACTTGCGTGGAGAGATGGAGAATAGGTGTTCCCCTAGACACCAGCTTAATAAAGATCCCCAACCCCATTTCCGATCAGTACTTATCTCCCTACTCCCCTCAGTCTCACCCACTGCCTCTTCCTCTCGGGTTCTCTCTTCCCTTTCTAGAGCACTCTCTTCCCCTTTGCACCCTCACACCTCCTGCCTCAGCCTGCACAGCAACGCTTCTGAAAGTGTGGTCTCCAGATCTTCTGGGTCAGATTCACATGCCGGACTACTGACAATGCCACCCAGGACCCAAAAGAAGTAGAAACTGGGGGAGGAGGGGCCAGGAATAGGCATCACTAGCAAACTCTCAGCTCATTTCCAGTTGTCCTAAAGTCTGAAGACTAGATGTAGAGAGTTGCCTTTGACACCATCGGTTGGATCTAGCTCTCTGGAGCCAGGTTGATGGGCTCAAGTTTTACGAAGCATGGTGGCCTGTGGCTATAAATGCAAAGATCTTGGCATGCTTGAGTCAGCAAGGGGCCAGGGTGTGGCCACTCCTAATACTGAGTTCAGTCTCTGGGATGAAAGAAGAACCCCCCCCCCCCAACAATGTGCTTTGCATATGGTTCAGGTTGATGGGCTCAAGTTTTACGAAGCATGGTGGCCTGTGGCTATAAATGCAAAGATCTTGGCATGCTTGAGTCAGCAAGGGGCCAGGGTGTGGCCACTCCTAATACTGAGTTCAGTCTCTGGGATGAAAGAAGAACCCCCCCCCCCCACAATGTGCTTTGCATATGGTAGGCCTGAAGTGAAAGTTGCTCACTTGTGTCCGACTCTTTGCCACCCCATGGACAATGAAGTCCATGGGATTCTCCAGGCCAGAATACTGGAGTGGGTAGCCTTTCCCTTCTCCAGGGGATCTTCCCAACCCGGGGATCACACCCAGGTCTCTTGCATTGTGGGAGGATTCTTTACCAGCTGAGCCACAAAGGAAGCCCAACAATACTGGAGTGGGAGGCCATTCCCTTCTCCAGTGTATCTTCTGGTCTCAGGAATCGAACCAGGGTCTCCTGAATTGCAGACGAATTCTTTACCAACTGAACTATCAGGGAAGCCCTGCCTGAAGACCAGCACTTTTCCCCTTTTAAAATTGAAGAGAAGTTATATGCAGTAAAATGCACAAAATTACAGTAAGCAGCTTGATGGGTTTTTGCATAATGACACGCCAGTGGAATCTCCACCCTGACCCCATCAAGAGACGGAGCACAGGGTACCTCTTGCTTCCTTCCTCGCATCCACACAGAGGTAATCACTGACCTGACCTCCATCACCAGAGATTAATTTCGCCTGCTTCTGGACCGTATCTAAATAGAGTCATACAGGGTGCACTTGTGTTTGGCTTCTTTCACTCAACATTTTGTCTGTGAGAATCACTCAGGCTTTTGCATGTATTAGGGAGCCGGTCTTTGTCAAAAAGACCTGCTGTATATCAGGGGTCAGCAAACTGTTTCTGTGAAAGGTAAGATAATGAGCATTTTCAGCTACACAGACTATGTAAGTCTCTGCTGCTGCTGCTGCTGCTAAGTCGCTTCAGTTGTGTTGGACTCTGTGTGACCCCATAGACGGCAGCCCACCAGGCTCCGCTGTCCCTGGGATTCTCTGGGCAAGAACACTGGAGTGGGTTGCCATTTCCTTCTCCAATGCATGAAAGTGAAAAGTGAAAGTGAAGTCACTGAGTCGTGTCCAACTCTCAGCGGCCCCATGGACTGCAGCCCACCAGGCTTCTCCGTCCATGGGATTTTCCAGGCAGGAGTAGTGGAGTGGGGTGCCATTGCCTTCTCCAAGTCTCTGCTACAGGTATTCAACTCCACCATTTGGGTCAGTATGTTATGGTAGCTCCTTGTGGATTTTGTGTTTCCTTGGTGACTAATGAGCACCTTTTAAAATGCTGTTTTGGGCCATGTGAATATTCTCTTTTGAGAAGTAAAAATTTTCAGCTGTTCCTAATAATTGAATCATGTCTTTTTCTTGTTGACTTTTGGAAGCTTGTTATATATTTGGGATTTGTGTGTGTGAGTGCTAAGTTGCTCAGGTGTGTCCGACTCTTTGTGATCTTATGAACTATGGCCCGCCAGGCTCCTGTCCATGGGATGCTCCAGGCAAGAATACTGGAGTGGGTTGCCATGCCCTCCTCTAGGATATCTTCCCAACCCAGGGATCGAACCTGCATCTCTTATGTCTCCTGCATTGGCAGGTGAATTCTTTATCACTAGTGCCACCTGGGAAGCCCATATTTGGGATACAAAAATATGTAAAATATGTTGTTACTTGTAAGTATGGCAAATATCTTTTAGTTTATGGCTAACTTTTTACCTTCTTAATCATACCTTTTTGATGAACAGGAGTTTTTAATTTCAGTGAGGTCTAATTTATTAACTTTCCTTTTACAGCTAGAACTTTTTGCATTCTGCTTAAGAAATTTTTACCTACGCCTCATCAAGAAGATTTCATACTATGTTTTCTTCTAGAAGCTGTATTGTTTTACCTTTTCATCTCTAGGCCTGCAATTCATTTTGAATTAAATTTTGTGTTTAATGTGATGTAGGCCCAAAATTCTTTATATTCATTCCCTATGGAAACCCAACTGTTCCAGGTCAAGTTAGTGAAAAGTCTATATTTTCCACCCAAGGTAGGAGGGGTGCACTTAATCTTAGATCTAGTCTTTAAAAGGGATCTGGACTCGCAGAGTGTTAAAATCTGAGAGGGTCTCTGAACTATGCCTCAGAAGAAAGAGATGAAGGGGCAGGGAGTCGAGATGCTCTGGGCTGAAATAATATGGAGCCATCAACTCTAAGATGGACGGGACATAGAAGGGAAAAAGTTTGGTTCTTTCCATTTCTAAAATTCTGTCTCCATAATGCTTAGAAGGATGTTGCACCAGGCCAGATTTTTTAGGTGTTTCTGGCAAAACAAGATTTCCAAGAAATTACCCTTGAAGAAAAGAACCCGGCTTTGCATTTTACAATGTTTTCATTACTCTTCACATTGCCCAGGCTAAATGTTTGCTTCCGGAGAAGAATAGGCTTTAAACACTGAAAGATTAACCAGTACTGGCAGCAGCAGTAACCAAGGAAACTCCTGAGTATTTTGAGACCCAAAACTGTTTATTTCTGTAAGTGAAAGCGAAAGAGTGTCCGGGCTCAGGTTATGCACACATCAGACTGAGGACTAATGTTTTCCAGACAGATGACTACTGTCCAGAGTGTTCCTGGCTTCCTCCCCAGGGCCTTCCCCCTGGCTACGTGAGCCCCAGCAGCCACCCTGCCATCTGCAAGGGACAAGAAAGCTGCTATTGTAGACTTCACTCCGACTCCGATGAAGGGGGCCGACAGGCCCTTGTTATTTCTCACCATTTCCGAAGTGTATGGGGTTCGGACTTGGCTGGTGGGCGCAGAGCCGGGGAGAGACCTGGGGGTGAGGGCTATGACCCTTGAGTTGATGCTGGAAGAGTAGTTCTTCCCTGACTAGTAGTTTATACGTGAGAGTCTGCAGGTGCAGGTGCAACAGGTCCCCAGGGCCTTCCCCCTGGCTACGTGAGCCCCAGCAGCCACCCTGCCATCTGCAAGGGACAAGAAAGCTGCTATTGTAGACTTCACTCCGACTCCGATGAAGGGGGCCGACAGGCCCTTGTTATTTCTCACCATTTCCGAAGTGTATGGGGTTCGGACTTGGCTGGTGGGCGCAGAGCCGGGGAGAGACCTGGGGGTGAGGGCTATGACCCTTGAGTTGATGCTGGAAGAGTAGTTCTTCCCTGACTAGTAGTTTATACGTGAGTGCCTGCAGGTGCAGGTGCAACAGGGGATAAGTCACCTTTGGATCAGTGGACTCTGCTAACCCAGGATTGTTCTTTTTTTTTTTTAACTTAAATTTTTCTTCTTTATTGACAAGAGGCCTTGCCTGGCCCAGTTTTTCTGTAGTTTGGAGAAAGGGCTTATATGTTTCACCTCCTGGTTGGTATAGACTATGTACACTTTAAAAATCTGTGCAGTGTTTATGAAATATTCCTATTGCTCAAAGTCAGAGCTCTACAAAAGGCATATGACTGGCAGGCCATCCTGGAATGGTTTCAGGGGAGACTGCAGGCTGGACCAGGAAGAACCAACATGAGACGGTCAGAGACTTACTGAGACACTGGGAAGAGTCAGGGTCATTCTTGAGACTCACTGTCCTTGGAAGGAGATAGTTAATAACTTATTAACAAATAATTTATTCTCTCCCAGATGAATCAGTGCATTCATCCAACAAGTATTTACCGAGGCAGGCATGATGCTCGGCACGGGGTATATATATATACATCAATGAACAGAAGAGACAAAAATTCTTGCTCTCACGGGGCCTTCATTCTAGTGGGGAGAAATAGACAATGAACTAACAAATTAGTAAATTATACAGGATGTGAAGTTAAGTTCTGGGGGAGATGGAGAGAGCAGGAAAGAGGGGATCAGGAAGGTCAGGGTTGGGGAAGGGATGTACTTTTAAACGGGTGGCAAAGTTGGCCTCAATGAAAAGGGACGTATGAACAAAGAATTGAAGATGGGGAGGAAGGGAGTCATGGGGTTATCTGGAGGAAAAGCTGTTATGCAAGGCTTTGACTCACCCTCAAATCAGCTGAATTCTAAATCCAAAGCTCCCCCGACCCGCTCCCTTCCTTTCTCCCTCCCTCCTTTTCACATACTAATTGACTGCCAGCTATATTCTAGAGTCTCTCACCCCCTACAGCTCTCCTCTTACTGAGAAACAAAGGGCAGATGAGCTCAGTTGCTAAGAGCTCCCCAGGCCTCTTCAAACAGAACTTGGACACCTTCAGAAATGCCCCCAGTATGGCAGGATAGGGCTTCCCTGGTAGTTCAGACGGTACCTGAGTCTGAGTCTGCCTACAACGCAGGGGATCTGGGTTCAATCCCTGGGTTGGGAAGATCCCCTGGAGAAGGGAATGGCAACCCACTCCAGTATTCTGGCCTGGAGAATCCCATGGATTGTATAGTCCACGGGGTCACAAAGAGTCGGACACAACTCAGTGGTGTTCACCCACCCACGCACTCACTCATGGCAGGGCACATGGGAATTTAGTGATGGATTCTCTCTTTAATACTGGAACCTCATAGATGCCCCCAGAATGAAATTAAATTGGTAATATGTTCACTCCAGCAATTTTTATTTCATTCCAACTAGCCTTTATCTTCTGAGGCCTTTGATAGGCATTTTAATTAAATCATGAAGAGTCCTTTGTCTTCTGAGAAGAAGGATGGAAGCGTCCCCCATCCCACCACCTCCCTCCTGCCCTGACCGCTGAGGAATGTGCCTTGTTCCCAGCTGGGTGTCGGGATGGCAGGACCCAGCGGTGGACATGGTCTCCACCCGACCCCCAATCCCAGGTTCAGAGTAGAGATAGTAACTTGTGGCTGGAGCAGTTGCCAGACCCTGGGTACTTGATAAACACTGGTGAAAACAACTGCTCCCAAATCCTGTATGTCTGTGTGTCTCCCTGGTGTAAACAGCTGTGACCCTCTTCAGCTAGACCCTGCAGCGTTGTGGCTTCCCTGGCCTGACTGATCAGAATTTTTTGCTGCTCTGCTGTGACCGTCCTTGCCTGGAGGGGGTCATCTCTCCATCCATTCATGGATTTCTTTTTTCCATTTTGCAGACATTCATTCATTTCTACCTTCCTGTTCCACAGGCATTTCAACCTCGAGTTCCTGACCTTCCCCTACCCCTAGCTCAGCTCCTTCTCCATCTTCTTGGCTCAATAAGTGGCATCTCTGCTCCTCAGTCTCAGCAGCTTTCTAGGAGTCGCCCCTGACCCCTGTGCCCCCTCATCCTCCATGGCCACCACCTGATGTTTCTATACCCAAAGGTTTCAGTCATCTCTCTGCCACTCAGTATCTGTGTGGTCTTGGGGAAGCTGGTTTAACCTCTCTGCGCGTTTCCCCATTGTCACATGAAATAATATCACTACCTCAGGGGGCTGTTTGGAGAGGACGGGAGTTCATATATATAAAGAACAGCATCTGGCACACAGGGGAGAACTAGACACATGTTCACCACAGAGATGACGCTATTGTTTGTGTTCTTATCCTTTAACCAGATGGTGGTTCATAATGTCCTGTTTTCCATGTTGGGCATTTTAATTTAAATGCATGAAAATCTTACATTAAAATATAACAAAAGGAAAAGGTTAATCTTCTAAAAATTTATTTTATTTATTCTTTATGAGTGCAGTGGGTCTTCGTTGCTGCTCGGGCTTTCTCTAGTTGCGATGAGTGGGGGATACTCTTCTTTGAGGTGTGCCGGCTTCTCATTGCAGTGGCTTCTCTTGTTGCAGAGCCTGGGTCCAGGGCGCGCATCGTGGTGTGTGAGCTCAGTAGTTGCGGCTTATGGGCTTTAGTAAAGGGGTTAGTAGCTGTGGCCCACAGGCTTAGTCTCCCCATGGCATGTGGGATATTCCCAGATCAGAGTTCAAGTCGGTGTCCTGCACTGATAGGTGACTCACTGTGCTGAGTCACCGGGGCTTCAGGGAAGCCCGAAAAAATAATAATCTTAACTGAAGACATGAGGAAGTAAAAGAATAATGATATGGAAAAGAGTTCACAGATTATTGTTGAGCAAAAGCAAAATACATGTTATAAAACAGTATGATGACATGGCCTCATTTTTGTAAAAAAAGGAAACATATGTGTATGTGTGTGTATGAAAAGAAGAACCAGCCCAAATGTTAATGAGTGTACCTCCCCTTGCAGTGGTAGGATCACGCAGGGTTTTAACTGTCTTTTTGTTGTTCTTTGTTTTCCTATGAGAAACTCATTTTTAAAAGTTAGTCAAAATAAAAGCAAGCAATTGCCATGTCCTTCAGTAGTTCTCTCACCTACGGGACAAGTTGTCCACACTCCTTGGTGTGGCATCCTGGAGACATCGGATCTGATCCTTCTATGATCCAGTCACTCCCTCCACACCTTACCCCACATCTCCTCTCCAGCAGTATTGAGCTGCTTTGCACATAGTATGTCCTTTGCCTAGAATCCTTTGGATGTGTTCTTCAAAACCCTGCTTAATGATCCATGAAAAAGCAAAATCAATAACACTTGCTTTGTAAGAGTACTTTAAAGAAATTGGAAAGACTGGGAGACCGTACTTGTAAACTATGTGTCTGGAAAATAATTTATGCACAGAGTATATAAAGAATTCACAAACTCAACAGGAAGAAAACAAATACCAATTTAAAAAGAGCAGAAGACTTGAATAGACACTTAACCAAAGAAGATTTGCAAATGACAAATAGGCACGCAAAAAGATGCTCAGCACCATTAGTCATTGCTGCTGCTGCTGCTAAGTCGCTTCAGTCGTCTCCGACTCCGTGCGACCCCATAGACAGCAGCCCACCAGGCTCCCCCGTCCCTGGGATTCTCCAGGCAAGAACACTGGGCTGGGTTGCCATTTTCTTCTCCTAGAACTCTCATTATTGTTGGTAGAAATGTGATTCGGTATAACCATTCTGGGTCTGTTTGTTTAGAAAGAGGTGACAAGCTGTTTACATTTATTTAGTTATTTATTTATGCCACATCACAGCATGTGGTATCTTACTTCCCTGACCAGGGACTGAACCCATGCACCTTGCTGTGGAAGTGCAGACACTGGACCAACAGAGAATTCTTAATACGGTCATTCTGGAAAAACAGTTTGGCAGTTTCTCGTACACTTACCACAAGACCCAGTAATTCCACGTCTAGGCCTGTAACCTAGAGAAACAAAACTTAGGTTCATGCAAGAAGCTACACACAAATGATTGCAGCAGCTCTCCCCATAACTGTCAAAAACTTAGCCCCCCAGTATCTTTCAGTGGATGAATTACTAGACTGTCATTTGTCCATACAGTGGCTTCCTCTTCTGCAACAGAACAGAACAATGAATGGTACTTAAAGGCATTATGCTGGGTGAAATGAGTCAGTTTCAAATATTACACTTTATAATTCCATTTGTATGACAATCTGTAAAAGACAAAACTTCTCTCCATGGAGACGGAGAACATAACAGTTCCAGGGGGTTGGGGTTGGGAATATGGTGTGTTTGGCGGGGTGATGGGACCATTCTGTATCCTGAAGATGGTGGTGGTCACATGAATTTATACAAGTCTTAACACTCATATATCTGTGCATCAAAAGAAAGAAAAACCAATGCTAATTCAAACACAAAGCTCTGTTCAGGAATTACCTGCCCTGGAGATCCTCTCTGGCTCTTGGATTCATCACTCTGAGCCACAATAGGGAAGACAGGCAGACTGTAGGTCTTCAGGCAGACTGCAGACCTAGTGTGTGGCAAGTGGAGTTAAGCTGAGAAGCACACCGAAGGTCTGGTTGACCCGAAATCAATACACTGCCAGATATTTCTCCAGCAAAGATGTTTTTTTTTTTTTTAATTTTTTAAAAGATGGGTTAATTTGGGATCAGCAGAGAATTGCAATTTGGGGTCCAAGAGCCATGTGCAAGTCTCTGCAAGGCAAGGGAAGAAGGCTGCTTTTATAGAGGGCAAAGGAAGCTGGGAAGTCTGTGCAAACAAGGCGTCTGTGGCTTTCCTTGGCTGAGCGCTTGCCAGGAAAGAAGAGGAGTCTTTCTTCTTCCTGCTGGGCTCTGCTAGATGCACAGGTCAGAGGAGCTCTGCTGTGTGATCTCCCAAGTCTGTTTAATTGAGGTTTCTGTTCATTTTTAATTGTTCAACAAGTCAGGTGGTAGATGCTGTGTAATTTCGGGCAAGCATTTGACTTCTCCAGCTTCATGGTGAGAAAGTCCGTGCCTCCATATTACCCAGGGAGGACAGGTGGGAGAACCAGGCAATCATAAAATTGGCCTTCATTAAAGTTGCTTAGTTGGAGAAGGCAACGGCACCCCACTCCAGTACTCTTGCCTGGAAAATCCCATGGACGGGGAAGCCTGGTGGGCTGCTGTCTATGGGGTTGCACAGAGTCGCACAGAGTCGGACACGACTGAAGCAATTTAGCAGCAGCAGTAGCAAAGTCGCTTAGCAGGCCATGAAAGGTTGATTGCTTTCCAACAGGAACTTCGGCAAAACCATCTGTTCCAGAGCCCCGGAAGATGCGGAGTCAGGGTACTTTCCAGCATTGAGCCTTATCACCGTCTAGCTCCTCTCCTTCCTCAGTCTCTGATAAACAGTTTGCTTCCATTTTTACTGTAAAATAGGAAACTTTCTCAATAAAGCAGTAGTACCCGTGTTAGGCTTTGTTAGAGAGCTGAAAAAACGCAAGCCTCTCATATAGGCTACTTTGGGGAATAAAGAGTTTATTGGAGAATATTCTGGGCAATAAGGAAGCTGGGTCACGTGGCCAGAGTCGCAAAGCCTGGGGGAGAGTTCGGGACACGGAAGGTGGTCATGTCCAGTGCCCGGGCTTCCTCCACCCTGCCCATGGGGGCGGCCTGCAGTCTGTCCTCTGCTCCCCACCTCAGACTTCTGTTTACTGGTGGCTTCCTCCGCCCTCTGCCTCCCACCCTCTCTCTTCTTTCTGGGGGTCTTTTGGAGGTCTACACTGCTGTCAACTGCTGCTCCTCTGTCTCCAGTTTAAATACTCAGAGGCAGAGGGTCCACCTCTGAGGCCACTGGCTGCCCCAGGGTGAGGTGCCCACCCTTGTTCAATGGACCGGGAGGGGTCACATGGTACACAGCAGGGAAACAGGCCCAGGAAATTCCTCAGAAGTGTCTGGGCCAGAGCAGATGTCCCAAAGCTTCTAGGAGTCTCTCCAGCTGGGAATTAGGTATTAATGAGAAAACCATTAACACAGAATTACAGGCCAAACCAGCTTCCCTGGTGGCTCAGATGGTAAAGGATCCACCTGCAATGTGGAAGACCCAGGTTTGATCCCAGGGTCGGGAAGAGCCCCTGGAGAAGGGAATAGTTACCCGCTTTAATAATCTTGCCTGGAGAATCCCATGGACAGAGGAGCCTGGTGAGCTATAGTCCCTGGGGTCACAAAGAGTCAAACATGACTGAGTGACTTTTTTTTTTCAGACAAAACAGGGACCAATCCAAGCTGCAGTCACAAAGCTGCCCCTCTCTGAGTGGACTTTCTCCATCTCTCTCCACCCAGTACAGGCTGCAGTTTTCTTTTCTGGTCAAACTAAGAGCATACATTTCCCCCACATGCAACTTTACTTTCTTGATCAGGGTCCATCAGATCACCTGGACCAGAAGCCCCAAGAGGCTGTGCCCCCATGTTACACAGAACCAGGGAACCGGCTCACCAGGAGCCATTCAGATGAGCCAAGAATTCCCCCCAGCCGGATCAGGCTGTAACGGCACTCCATGGCCTTTCTGCATGAGTGACACCCTCTGCCCGGGGTTTCCTGGAAACCTCTGCCCAGGTTTCCCGTAAACTAGACGCAAGATTCTGACACGGGCTAGAGACTCTGGAAGACAGCTAGAGTGGGAAGCCACGGCCAGCACCACCCTCAGTCACTTCAGCAAATTCTCTGAATCTCTCTTGACCTTTAAACTGCCCAGCTAACAAATTACTTAGGCGACATAGAAACTACCCAACAGATAGCTCACCTTATATTGGTCCAGAACAGTAAATATGGGTCATTGCTCTGACCACGCCCTTCTCCTGAGCTAGGACAGGTACAGCTCCTTTTTCCTGCTGAGCCTTAAAGTACAGAACCTTAAACTCATTTATTCCTGCCGAGAGGTTCCGAATCGTTATTATTTATCTGTTAAGTTGGGCACAACAGATAACCCATATGCCATCCTAGATCTTGGCGTTTGATCGCCCTTCCATGAGGTTGGACTATAGACCTGCAGTAGACTTGAATCAGCACCGCTCAGGTGCTCCCCACCCCAACCTCCCCCCCCACCC
>SJYC01055451.1:0-25063 GCA_006408675.1 Madoqua kirkii | reverse complement strand
CAATGCCCTTCAAGGGCCTACATAGAAGACTCAGAGATCTGAAAATCTGGAGAGCTTGAGGAAAGAAATGACTGGGAGGAAGTGCCCTGTGGAGGCCTGTGATAATCCTCCCAGGATTGTCTGCACTGCCTGCCTGCTCCACAACCACCGGCTGCCCCCGCTGCTGCTCCCTGCTATCTGTAAACCTCCGGTCTTTCCCCCACCCTTTCCACCGCCCCTCTCTTCTCTAACTCTTGTCCAGCAGTTAACCAGTGAAGTGACATTTATGCATGAATGGGGTAGACTTCTGAGAAAACAGTCTGGAAAAAGGCACCACCCACTCTGTGCCACTCTGTGCCCTTTGTGGACAGTTTACGTCCATCGCTTATCCTACAGTCATTCCACATGCTGAGCTTTATTTTCATTTCCCAGAAGAGGAAACCAAGGCCCAGAGTGTTACAGAGCTAGCCCCACCCAGAAACAGGTCCCATTCAGAGCCATGCTGTAGGCCACCCAGGACTGAGGCAGCTTTGGGGTGTCTGGAGCTACAGGTGGGGGCAGGCTGCAGATTGCTGTGTCTCCACTTAGTGCAGGCCCCCAGCAAGCGGGAGGAGCAGGCTCTCCCACCAAAATCAGATCTCGGAGCTCAGGGACTGACACCTACTTTTACATGTCCATCCATCCCTCCATTGGCCAGCCACTCACTCATTCACCAGAAGTCCACTGACTACTGCACACCCACTATAATGAAAAAGACAGGCAATAGATGACAGGCAAGGGTTGAATAGAGAAATAGGAACCCTCATACACTGCTGGTGGGAACATAAAATGGAGCAGCCCCTTTGGAAAATATTAGGGCAGTTCCTCCACAAGTTCAACAATAAAAAAAGTTAACCGTGAAATTCTCCTGTGACCCAGCAATTCCACTCCTGTATATATACCCAAGAGAACTGAAAATATTTTTTCATACGAAACTGTGCTTACATATTCACAGCAGCATTATTCATAATATCTAAACAATGAAGTCAAGTTAAATGCCCGTCAGCTGATGAATGGATAAGCAAAATGTGCTATGTCCATACAATGGAATGTTATTTGGTCATAAAAAGGAATGAATTACGGATACATGCTACAACGTGAAAAAACCCTGAAAACATTATGCTAAGTGAAAGTAATGCTCAAAATTCTCCAAGCTAATCTTCAACAGTATGTGAAACAAGAATTTCCAGATGTTCAAGTATGTTTAGAAAAGGCAGAGGAACCAGAGATCAAATTGCCAATATCTGCTGGATCATAGAAGAAGCCAGAGAATTCCAGAGAAACATCTACTTCTGTTTCATTGACTATGCAAAAGCCTTTGATTGTGTGGATCACAACAAACTGTGGAAAATTCTTCAAGAGATGGGAATATCAGACCACCTTACCTGCCTCCTGAGAAATCTGTTTGCAGGTCAAGAAGCAACACTTAGAACCAGACATGGAAAACCAGACTGGTTCCAAATTGGGAAAGGAGTGCATCAAGGTCACCTTGCTTATTTAACTTACATGCAGAGTACATTATGCGAAATGCTGGACTGAATGAAACACAAGCAGGAATCCAGATTGCAGGGAGAAATATCAATAACCTCAGATATGCAGATGACACCATCCTTATAGCAGAAAGCAAAGAGGAGCTAAAGAGCCTCTTGATAAAAGTGAAAGAGGAAAGTGAAAAAGCTGGCTTAAAATTCAGCATTCAAAAAACTAAGATGGAGGTTCTCGTCAGCTGTCTGCTTTATGCACAGCAGTGTACGTGTGTCAACTCCAATCTCCCAATGCATCGGACCCCTTTTTCCCTAGCTTGGTGTCCACACATTTACTCTCTATGTCTGTGTCTCTACGTCTGCTCTGCAAGTAGGTTCATCTGCACTGTTTTCCTAGACTCCACACGTGCGCGTTAATAGGCCATATTTGCTTTTCCCTTGCCCCCAGATCCTTTTTAATAAATATTTTGTGTCTGTGAACAAGACACTCTTTTTTCTTCTGTAACACTGTCCTGCATTTCCTGAGGAAGCAGCCCCTTCTCCGCTAAGAGGAGCTCTGTCCCTTCTTCACTGGGTGGACGCAGTGAGCCAGAACTGGGCAGTTAGGGGTGATAATACTCCTCCTGTTGGTGACGGGCCGCCAGGGAGACGCGGGATCCACGCTGGCCTGTCCAGCGAGTGTCACAGGGCTTGTGATGGAGACGCACAGGAGAGCATGTTTTCTGTCATCTTTAACTTGGGATGGCTGAAGTTCTGTGGCAACTGGGAACCACAGAATGAGCTTGAGGATGAAACCAGTGCAGTGAAAGGCAGCGCTGAAAGGGAGAGAGAGAGAGACCAGGTCCTGGTGACGTCACGGGAGTCCTTGGCACAGCCAGGCCTGCAGCCTCCGTGGGCTTCTTCAGTTCTGAAACACGTTGTGTTTCCTGCTTAATACAGTTTGGCCTGGGATTTCTGTCAGTTACAATGAATAGCAATGCTAAATTCTCTAAGCAAAGATGGATAGCTCTGTAAAAGTCATAATCCTAGAAAATAACTCCTCTTCACCTTAGATCTGGAGAAGGTGATGGCACCCCACTCCAGTACTCTCGCCTGGAAAATCCCACGGACTGAGGTGCCTGGTGGGCTGCAGTCCATGGCGTATCTGAGTCAGACACGACTGAGCGACTTCACTTTCACTTTTCACTTTCATGTATTGGAGAAGGAAATGGCAACCCACTCCAGTGTTCTTGCCTGGAGAATGGAGAAGGTGATGGCACCCCACTCCAGTACTCTCGCCTGGAAAATCCCACGGACTGAGGTGCCTGGTGGGCTGCAGTCCATGGCGTATCTGAGTCAGACACGACTGAGCGACTTCACTTTCACTTTTCACTTTCATGTATTGGAGAAGGAAATGGCAACCCACTCCAGTGTTCTTGCCTGGAGAATCCCAGGGACGGGGGAGCCCAGTGGGCTGCCGTCTTTGGGGTCGTACAGAGTCGGACACGCCTGAAGCGACAGCGGCAGCAGCAGCAGCACCTTAGATCTGCACTCTCCACTGAGTTTCCAAACTATTTGTGTTGAGGTCATCAGTCCTGTGGTGTCCCTTGCCAAGAGATTACACTGAAAAGGATGTGGAAATCCAATACGCTAATCGACACAATATAGTTTTTTAACTTGCTGGCGGTTTTCTGTGGATCATTACATTCCCCCAACATGGAGCTTCTTGAATAGCCTTGAATGCAGTCGCTATTTCCATGGCATCCAGATCCCTGAGGCCTCGAACAGTCTGTGCTGGCCCCAGGAGATTTCCCCTCTCCCTTTGGTTTCACTCTGTAGACCGGGTGGTCTGCTGCACTGGACTGAGGGACTTCCATACACCTGCGCGTTGTGTGTGCACGCCGATGTGCAGACTCTCCGTCTCCCCCTTCCCCTTCTCGGCTGGCTTGGCGGTTGATCAGAGTTTCGCTACAGTTGCCAGCACCAGAGTCAGCACTGCTGTTCCACTAGGCTGCTCAGGAGGGTGCCTCATTTAGAGAAGTCGTTGCTGTTTGGGGTCTTGGGAAAGCCTGAGAGAGAGATGATAAGGATGAACTGCTCCTGTGCTCACTTGGGAAATTGTACCATGTTCCCGTGCCTACAGGGCCGCAGGGATGCTGGGGAGGACTACTCCTCACGGCTGCCTCCGGAGCAGCGCCACTTGCCACTTTAGACCAGAGTTTCATAAGAAACGCCTTGCCCGGCTTTGTTGTTGTTGCTCAGTGGCTAAGTCTCGGGATTCTCCAGGCGAGAGCACTGCCGTGGGCTCCCATTTCCTCCTCCAGGGGATCTCCCCGACCCAGGGATGGAACCCGAGTCTCCCGTATTGGCAGGTGGGTTCTTTACCTCTGAGCCACCTGGAAAGTTCACCGTGCCCAGCAGAAGCCTGCACTCCTCCTCCGTGTTAAGTCTTTGCATTAGAGGCTTGGAGACGGCGATCAGGAAAGATAGGAGGACCCTCTTACAGTGCCTCTCAAACTCCGAACTCCACAGCTCTCTCCAGTCCTCTTGTCATCTCTTGGTATCCTGTGAGACCTTGTCCATCAGCGCTGCGGCAACTTTCTGATGTTTTCATCAGCCAGACACTTGTTCTGGCAGCATTTTAGTGGACCACTCTTCCCACACGCCTTCCATATGGTCCCTGGATGATGCCTGAGGGGTGGTCATGTGATCAGCTCCTGACCAATCAGCACATTTTATCTCTTTGGTCATGCGGATTGTTTTAAGCATAGATACAAGTCCCAAATCAGTCCATTGTAATAAGTCCAGCACATCTCTTGCAATCATTGGGAAGGAAATTTACATTTTGACAGCAGTATTGAAAGGTTGTTGTTGAATCACGACGCCGGGATTCTTGGCCCCCGGAGGAGAAGAATTCAATCCGGGGCCAGAGACGAGGCTTGAATCGCTTAGAGCTTTTGTGTAATAAAGTTTATTAAAGTGTAAAGGAGATAGAGAAAGCTTCTGACATAGGCATCAGAAGGGGGTAGAAAGAGTACCCCCCTGCTAGTCTTTAGCTGGATGTTATATAGTCACCAGCAGTCTGTTAATGAAAGAAAGGAATGTCTCAAAACTTAGAATGGCACCAGGCCCCTCACCCATAAGATGTATTTTGGGATAACCTTAGCTCTAAATGGTTTATCTTGGGCCATAAAATGATTAACTTGAATATTGAGGAAGGGCAGATCACCATATAAATAGTTTCATTTACATAGATTAGAGGAACATTATCGGAGTATTGACATACTGGTTTATCAAGTAGGTTCTGGGCCCAAAAGGCAGAACCGACTTGAAGACAGAGTTTGGGGTAAATGCACAGTACATTAGCATAGCTTAAGATAAACATTTCCATAAGAAAAAGGCAATGGTTAACTTTAAGTGAAACTAGGTGTCATTATAGCAACACAGAATTTTAAGAGAAACCTCTTTTTAAAGAAAGGAATGTCTCAAAACTTAGAATGGCACCAGGCCCCTCACCCATAAGATGTATTTTGGGATAACCTTAGCTCTAAATGGTTTATCTTGGGCCATAAAATGATTAACTTGAATATTGAGGAAGGGCAGATCACCATATAAATAGTTTCATTTACATAGATTAGAGGAACATTATCGGAGTATTGACATATTGGTTTATCAAGTAGGTTCTGGGCCCAAAAGGCGGAACCGACTTGAAGACAGAGTTTGGGGTAAATGCACAGTACATTAGCATAGCTTAAGATAAACATTTCCATAAGAAAAAGGCAATGGTTAACTTCAAGTGAAACTAGGTGTCATTATAGCAACACAGAATTTTAAGAGAAACCTCTTTTTAAATTTGTATAGAGAAGGAGAAAATATCTCTAGTTTGTTTCCTCCTGCCGCTTAAGAGAGATAAAATGTCTGACACTTGCAGGCTATTTCCTCCGTTTGGAGACCCCTGGCCTTCCTGCCTGTTACCCTCTCAGAAACTGACAGATTTTGTTTTCTTGGGCTCCAAAATCACTGCAGATGGTGACTGTAGCCATGAAATTAAAAGACACTTGCTCCTTGGAAGAAAAGCTAGGACAAACATAGCATATTAAAAATTACCAACAAAGGTCTGTATAGTCAAACCTATTGTTTTTCCAATAGTCATGTATGGATGTGAGAGTTGGACCATAAAGAAAGCTGAGCGCCAAAAGATTGATGCTTTTGAACAGTGGTGCTAGAAAAGACCCTTGAGAGTCCCTTGGACAGCAAGGAGATCTAACCAATCAATGGGAACCAGTCCTGAATATTCATTGGAAGGACTGATGTTAAACTGAAGCTCAAATACTTTGGCCACCTGATGCGAAGAACTGACTCATTGCAAAAGACCCTGATACTGGGAAAGATTGAAGACAAGTCCTTGGACAGCAAGGAGATCTAACCAATCAATGGGAACCAGTCCTGAATATTCATTGGAAGGACTGATGTTAAACTGAAGCTCAAATACTTTGGCCACCTGATGCGAAGAACTGACTCATTGCAAAAGACCCTGATACTGGGAAAGATTGAAGACAAGAGAAGGGGACGACAGAGGATGAAGTGGTTGGATGACATCACCGACTCGATGGACATGCATTTGAGCAAGCTCTGGGAGTTGGTGATGGACAGGGAAGTCTGGTGTGCTGCAGTCCATGGGGTCGCAGAGACAGACATGACTGAGTGACTGAACTGAAGTGAAAGAAGCCAGACACAAAGGTCACATATCCCATATATATAAAATATCCAGAATAGGCAAGTCCCTAGCGACAAAGGGCAGACTAGCAGTTGCCTCGGGCTGGTAGGGAGGAGGAAGGGGGGAGAGATGCTAATGGGTATGGAGTTTCTTTTGGGGGTGATGGAAATGTTCTGGGATTAGGTTCTGCTGATGGTTACACAGCCTTATGAATATAAAGCCCACTGAGCTGTACACATTTAAAGGGTGGATTTATGATGTGTGAATCATGTCTCAATTAGAAATTTTCTTGACACATCTACTATCTGTCTGGCACAGTGCTGGTGCCACGGAGATGTGTGAGATGTTGCCTTGGCCTTCAGGAGCTTGCAGCTCATAGAGGGGACAAATGAGTGAGTTCACAGCTAAAAGAGTGGGATTAATATTGAGGTGGAGGGGAACCCAGGGAAGCCTGGGGATGAAAGGTCAGGAGTCCTTTTCAGAGATGACAGCATCATGAAGTGGAGCAGAGTCTGAGAAGGGTGGGGATGGGGAGCTGCCGGGAAGGATATTCCAAGCAGAGAGATAACTTATGCAAAGGTGCGGCTGGCTGAGGAGCTCCCAGGAAAAGAGGAGAACGTTGAGATAGGGACCAGGATGAGGCAGGACAAATCCAAGTGTCAGATGCCAAAGGCCAAAGTTCCCTCCTACAGTAACATGAGAGGCACGTTCCCTGGGCAGGAGGAAATAAAGCATCAACTCTGGGATTTCCCTAGTCGTCTCATGGCTAAAATCCACATTCCCAATGCAGGGGACACAGGTTTGACCCTCGGTCAGGGAACTAGATCCTATGTGCTGCAATTAGAGATCCTGAATGCCACAACGAAGACCAACCCAGTGAAGCCCAATAGAAAATAAAAAAAAATTTTTAAAAACCCAAAGCATCAACCTACTCTGAGAGAACCTCTCCAGGTTCTGATTTGCATACACATCGAACAAACTGCCTGTGCCCCCTGCCCCACCCTTGTTCTTGTAGGGAAAATACAAAGAAGGGTAAACAAGAAAGCAACTAGCACCTTTATTTCTACCACTTCTAATATTTTTTCTTGTGTCTTTTTATGCCTTTATTTTACTTGGTGGGGGTGATTCTGCACTATAATCTGATGTTTTTACTGATACCATAAACATTATTCCTTGTCATAAAATAGTCTTAAAATACTTCATTTCTTCGTGTAATGGTCCACCATAACCCTGGCCCCTACAGTTGGACCAGGGTACCTTTCTTGAATAATGATCATTTAGGTTGTTTCTGAGCCTTATGTGCAATGATGCCCTGAACATCTCTGTGGCCTGTGTCTGGAGTCACTGGTGCTGGTTATTGCTGTACTCTGCTTTCTTGGAGGGCACTCGACAAGGGAACTCTCCCAAGAGCACCCGAGACAAGATGTGCTTGAGTTGGGGAGACTCAGAAAAACCCAGATATCAGAGCTGGAAAGACTGCAGAGAACCTTAATTGAGAAAACAGAGACCCAGCAGGCTCACAGGGCCCAACAAAAGATGCACAGCTCTTTAGGGGAGGACCCAGGACAATGTGCTCACCCAAGCTGACCTTCTCTTTGGATCAACACCCAACATCCTCAGAGGCTGAAGTGGGGGAGAAAGTGACCAGACACCTGTCTTCCGTTTGACCTAACCCTAGCCCATTCTCAGCGGCACAGCTCTGCCCACATCCTTCATGGCAGTCCGTCCAGCCTTGGCATCTCTGAGCCGGCGGGCTTTTCCAGAGCCAAGGAAGGCTGCCCTGCCCATAGCAGGCCTTGGGGAGTTAATGCCCCTACCCTGCTCCTGTAAGTGATGCTCTAGAATTGTTGGGCAAACAATCAGAAGTCTCGTACCTTGGGTGAGGTCTGGGTTTACCTAGGTTTCTCTGTGGGGTTGAACTCCAGTCGCCTGTTGCGGTTACTAGCTTAGCATTGCACACTTGATGGCTACCTGTCCTTCCTGGCTCCCCTACTGATGTCTTCTGCACAGAATCAAGGTACTAATTGCACCTGAATCTTTGACCTTTGCAGTACCACACCTCAGGACTTGCCCTGATGCCACGCCAAGTATTAATCCTCAACCTGAGAAGCAGTGAAGAAGGGCAGAAAAGGGACGATGTTCTGGGAAGCATCAACACGAAATTGGGCCCTTATAGGAAATTCCTGGCTGACCCGCCCCCGAGAGCTGGTCAGGTCATTGCCCACTGTGCCCAGCCTACCAGTGAAGTGCCAGGCTTGTTCCAGCCAATGTGAGTCATACTCCAGGGACTCAGCGATCAAAGCAGTCCAAATCCTGGTCCATCCTAGGTCTGTCCACCTTAGGTAACAACTGGATCATTTCCAGCAAAAATCCCTCTGTTTCTGTTAACTCCAAGTTCAAGGTGGTATACACTCAGGAGACCTTGTGTGATGCACGCCCTCCAGTGGTTAGTCAACAAATGACAAGGGAGGGGCTCAGGGCCAGGGGTCTTGCATGAGACCTAGGGTATCAGAACTGGAGGATCCTTGGAGAGCTTCTTCCCTTTGCCTTCCTTTGTCAGGTGAGGGGCATGAAGCCTAAATAGGACAAGCGACATCACAGGTCACACACAGGCACACGTGTAGGGAAAGAACTCAAGTCACACATCTTCTCATGGATGCTCCTTGCAGTTTTCTTATATCTCACCTTCATAATTTTTGTCACATCTACATACTACCTACATTATTATTTGCTCCGATATTTTCCCCTTAAACCTACTCCTCTTTTAACTTAAATGTAATTCTCAAATCCATTTTTATCATTTCCCACACATGAAATTTCAGTAAATGGTCATAGACAGTAAACACATTGATAAATATCTCAACTACTAAAATTAAAAAAGGTTACTCCAGGTACATGCTAAGTCGTTTAGTTATGTCTGACTCTTTGCAACCTAGTGGACTGTAGCCCACCAGGCTCTTCTGTCCATGGGATTCTCCAGGCAAGAATACTGAAGTGGGTTGCCATGCCCTCCTCCAAGGGATGTTCCTGGCCCAGGGATTGAACCTGCATCTCTTAAGTCTCCTGCATTGGCAGGCGGGTTCTTTACCACTAGCACCACCTACCACCCCAAATCTCCTCTGGATTGGTCATGTTTTGGGAAACTTGTCATTTGAAAAAGAGATCCCAGGTCATGCAGATATGACCTGGGATCACCAGTAAGGGCATCTACTGAGCATCTGAGAGTGCATAGTGCTGAGGTTATTCGTGGGGAGAGGGCATCCATGTCATCATCTCAAAGGGTAGGGGAGATGGTACCAGAGAGCCTGGGGAAGGGCCTGATGTAGCTACCAGGAAGGTCAGGGGTCTGCTGGCCTAGAAGAGGAAGTGGGTCAGAACGAACTGCTGTGAGACCCGGGAATGAGCTACTCTTGGCCTCAGCTTCCCCATCTGCCAGGATGGGAACCCCTATGATCTACTGTGTCTGGCACTTTGAAGGCAGGGCCTCATACTTCCCTGGTGGTACAGTGGATAGGAATCTGCCTGCCAAGGTGGGTTACCTGGGTTCGATCCCTGGTCTGGGAAGATTCCGCATGCCATGGAGCAACTAAGCCCGTGCGCCACAACTGCTGAGCCCACATGCTGCAGTTACTGACGCCCAAGTGCCCTGCAGCCCGTGCCCTGGAACAAGAGAAGCCACCAAAGAGAGAAGCCTGGGCTCCGAAGCTACAGTGGCCCCTGCTTACTGCAGCTAGAGAGAGCCCACATGCAGCAGTGAAGACACAGTGCAACCCAAAATAATAAATTTAAAATAAAGAAAACGTCTTTAAAAAAAAAAAGAGAGGATCTCATTTTATCCCCAGGAAAATCCTAGAGAAGTGCTTCCTGATCTCTTTTGGCAGCTAAAGAAAGTGAGGTTAGGGGTGAGATGAAAGGATCTAGCCAAGGTCACCTGGCTGAGCTGGGCCTGGGCCACCATTCATGACCCCAGGATGACCTCACGGTCCCATGTGTACTAGGGGGGACCCAGGATGACCTCACGGTCCCATGTGTACTAGGGGTGAAGGTAAGCCCGAGTGTCTCAAGCCTTGCCGAAATGACATCACTTGACGAATCAGCCGTGGCAGTGCCTGCCTGAGGCTGCCTGGCCGCCTCGCCTGGCTGAAGCTGGGAGGCTGCTCCTGAGTCCTCCAGACCACCCTGAGAGCAGCCGTACAGGAATGGGCATTCCCTGGATCCAGAGGGAGAAGGCTCTCCCTGTGGAGACAGAGCACGTAGCATCAGGGGAGGTTTAGGCTTTTCCCCTGGC
Organism: Madoqua kirkii; assembly: GCA_006408675.1. Classification (NCBI taxonomy): domain Eukaryota; kingdom Metazoa; phylum Chordata; class Mammalia; order Artiodactyla; family Bovidae; genus Madoqua; species Madoqua kirkii. The sequence goes on along the minus strand of SJYC01055451.1, from coordinate 14,577 downwards.
CTGAGATTCCCTCCTCTGTCTCTTCCCCCCATCTAAGTCCTTCTGTCCTTCAAGTCCTCCCCCCATGGCCTGAAGCCCTCGAGCGCCCATCCCTGAAGATCTGGTGCCCTCAGGATCGAGGCAACACAGCCCAGCACTTGGCAGAGCGCTGGAGTCAGCACGGAGACCCTCAGGGCAGAGACCCCTGGCTTCAGAGCTGGGAGCATGCAGAACCGCAGTTGTGGCTGTCCCGTGTTGATCCCTGGGGCCTCGAACCAGTGTGGGCCGCCTCCCTGAGCTTCGGTGCCCTGCTACAAAATGAGAACAATGACACTTTCATTGTAGGGTTGTCTAGAGGTTACTATGCATGTAGTAAGGGCACAGATCCTCCATGTAATCACTGCTTGAGCACCTACTGTGTACCAAGGTAATATAGTGATAACTGTGATAGAGCCCTCCTGTCCTCATGGAACCTGGGATATGCTGAAGGGTCACCCTCTTTCCCTTATTCTGGAGTGAGGAGGACAAAGGCCATGTCTTGAGGATCACCTTCTGCGCACTAGCATGCTGAATCCTAACAGCCCCCTCACCCCGCTTCATAAACACATAGAGAACCTATCTCGGGGGTCTGACAGTTCTGGGTTCAAATCCCAGCTCTGCCCCTTCCTCCCTGGGTGACAAAGTGTCACCTTCCCTCTCAGAACTACAGATTCCTCTTCTGCAAATTACTGATAAGAGCGCGTTTGTGCATGCTAAAATTTTAGTCATGTCCAACTCTTTGTGACCCTGTGGACTGTAGCCCACCAGGTTCCTCTGTGCATGGGGTTCTCCAAGCAAGAATACTGGAGTGGGTTGGCATGCCCTCCTCTGGGGGATCTTCCTGACCCAGAGATTGAACATTTATCTCTTATGCCTCCTGCATTGGCAGGTTTTTTTTTTTTTTTTTTTAATTACTAGAGCCACCTGGGAAGCCTCAACTCTATCTGATGGCAAGTCAATCCCAGGATGAGGAAGCTGAGAAATGCTAGCATCCGCTGCTATCGGCATGGTGCCCTGATGCACTGGTTGGGTAGGGTAGAGGCTTTATTCACAGCAGCCTTGGAACCTGCATCCCTACCTTCCTGGAGGCCCACGTGCCCTCTGCCTGCTCTTCAAACTGCGCTTTGATTTCCCCTCACCAGCGTTCACCTGCCTCATCTATCAACAACAGGTGCGCAGGAATGCGGCCTGTTGGGTTAGCAGGGCCAAGGGTGAAGTGGACCCAGAACGCACAGAACAGCAGATATAGAAATCCATGACAGCCTCCAGGATGGGAACCAGCCCTGGACCCTGCAAGCTAGAGCTCTGAGGTGAGCAGCCCTATCTGTTCCAGCCCAGGGACTGTCGGCTGTGTGACTGTGGGTAGTCTCTTAGCTTCTTTTGTGTACCATCCTTAGTGCTGTTTTTACTCCCCTCCTTGCCATTTGCTAATTAAGAGCGATTGGGAGAGTGGTGATGGTTGTACACCACCTCGTGTAACGCTTAAAAATAGTTAAAGTGGTGAATTGTATGTTATATGAATTTTATGCTAATAAGAAGATGAATACATAAATGTAATGTGATACAGAGGAAGAGAATTGGGAATTTAAAAGCTAATGGTCGAACTTCCCTGTGGTCCAGTGGCTAACACTCTGCGCTCCTGGTGCAAAGTGACAGGGTTCGATCCCTGGTCAGGGAACTAGATTCCACATACCGCAACGAAGACCCAAGAGCCCACGTGTCTCAGCTAAGACCCAGTGCAGCCAAACTAATCAATTAACTAAAAAACACAAATTTTTCCAGAAGAGTGCTGACTGTTGTCAGAGAAGGCAATGGCACCCCACTCCAGCACTCTTGTCTGGAAAATCCCATGGATGGAGGAGCCTGGTGGGCTGCAGTCCCTGGGGTCGCACAGAGTCGGACACGACTGAAGCGACTTAGCAGCAGCAGCAGCAGCAGCAGCAGCTGACCCTTGTGAAGAAGGAAACTTTCAAAGGCAGGCCATGTCACCTGCGTGTGAGTGTGTGTGTGTTCAGTCGTGTCTGACTCTTTGCAGCCCCGTGGACTGTAGCCCACCAGGCTCCTCCCTCCATGGAATTCTCCAGGCAAGAATACTGGATGGGACTGCCATTTCCTACTCCAGGGGATCTTCACCTGCTTGCTCTTTATCAAAAAGTAAATTGTTCCTCTGACCCACAGTGGGAACCAGAAATTCTTGCATGATTACCTTTTTGCTCCATAGTTCAAAGCATTTTCTTGTATCTAATTTGCTCACTTTATCTTGGCCACTCTCTAATGTGAAAAGTCATGCCCAGAGACTAGAGGGCCTGAGGTCAGTCCTAAGGCCTGATCTTTTCTGAGGCCACGTAGCAGCTCAGTATCAGAGTGTCACTGGAACCCAGAACCTCTCAGGCTAACTGCAGCGTGTAGGTGCTGAGCCTGCTGCTCAGGTCAGACAGTCACTGCTGACCCAAATGCCACCGGGGGCCAAGAACATCACGGTTGGCAGATGCTGTATCAGAGCAAGACAGAAGGTGAAATGGCAGCCTCGGAGCTCAGGCTGGCAACCTGAACAGCATGCAAAGGAACAGGAAAAGGAAACAAACAGTTTTAGAGCCTTAACTCTGGGCCAGCTACTCCAGGGCCCCTAGAGGGGCATCACTCATCATTCATTCATCCACCATTCATTCATCTAGTGCTTCCCCAGTGCCCACTCCATGCTGGTCAGTAGGTGCTGGGAATGTTGGTTGATGGGGACAGCATAGTCCCTTACTCCCCAGAGCTCACGATTTAGCAGGGAGAGAGTCACCAGATCTGGGTTCCCACTGACTCTGCCACAGAGACTCCAGGTGCTTCGGTTTCCACACCTATTCACAGGGAGGGGAATCAAAGAAGGCCATGGACACACAGGCAGCTGGCCAGTTATAGGCATCATGTATTTCAGGGGGTCATGTAAAGGGGGGCCCCTTGTGGAGGCACACTGACAAGATAATGAGGACACAGAGACACTCTCTGGGGACTGTGTTTGGGAGTGGTCTTCTTCATCAGGGTGGGAGCATCTACAGGAGTGAGCCAGGGGCCAGCCTCAAATGAGAGGCAACATACACGCATCCTGGGATCTCACTGCCCATGCCTCCATGCCTCTGTCATATGTCTCATTGATTAAATAACTGAATAACTGCATATTCTGAAGCAAAAATAGCCAGGTGTTTTGAGGTCAAGTAGATAAGATTCTAGAGGAGTCCATGAATGGCAAGGAGTAGTACCCTTTCAGGATTGTTGGAGGAGTTAAAGGATTAATACACGTATTTGCTGCAGATATAGCCAGAATATGTGGAAGCAATTATCGGGGATGTGGTTAGAGTAAGACAGACTCCTAATTATCCCCCAAAACCCTGTCCTGGTGCCCTCTCCCCTGTCAACCTTCCCTGAGCAATGCAGTTTCAGCTTTCCTGCTGTAGCATCCTTGCATCACTGCATAGATCACTCCATATAATTATCCATAAGCTTTGTACTCTCTGAACCCAAGGACTCTGTATCTCCCCTCAAGCAGCATTAGTTTCCCTGAACTGAACTGGCTAAAGCCAGCTAAAAACAAGAATGGTCTCGATACATTGAAACGCATTGAAGTCTACTCCTATTTTTCATTCATTCACTCATTCAACCACTCACTCTACAAAGATCTTTTGACCTCCTATTCATGTTGTTATTCAGTAGTCGCTCAGTCATGTCTGACTCTGCAGTTCCATGGACTGTAGCTTGCCTGGCTCCTCTGCCATGGAATTCCCCAGGCAGGAATACAGGAGTGGGTAGCCCTTCCCCTCTCCATTTTTTTCCTACCTTAGGCATATCCAGTTGATTAGAATCCTGCATTAATTTGGAAAATGCAGGAAGGAAATGAATGGATTGTGACAGCCATGCATTAGGATGGTGAAAACAAGGGTGGGTTTTTTTTTTTCCCTCCATTTTTTACTTTTTCCTAACATAGTTATTATTTTTCTTTTATATTGGAACAATTCATACCATGTAAGGACACTGAGTTTGAGGCACTGTAATAAAATGGAATTTTAAGAAAGTATAATGAAGTTAAGATATACTCTCTGTTATAAGAAAGGTTTATTATTATTATTTTTTTTCCGCTGTAGAAAAGCACTCTACCTGCCACTCTACCCTCCCTTGCTCAGAGCTGAAGCGAGAGACATTAGCAATACCAGCGTCTGACGGGTCTCTCTGTGCCAAGAGCTTTCCTTCCCTTCCAGAAACCTCAAGCTGAATGATTCAGAGATCTGTTGGGAACACCGGCAGGACCCAGCATCACTGGCCCTCTGTAACCTGAGCATTTTCCAGCGTGTTCCATATTGTCAATATTCCTTGGCTTCCTGGACTTCTGCCATGAACTGGAAAACCAAGAGGCTGGACAGAAATGAACTGAGAGTGCTCCCTGCTGAGGTGGTAAAAAAAAAAAAAAAAAAAAATCCCCCAGAGTACAAAAGTGAGGCAACACGGTTTAGCTAAAGAAAACTTGGCTCCATAATGACTCCTCTATTGAACCCGTCACCCTGCTGATGAACCACCGTCTTGGACCTGGGACCAGGAAGAGTTGGGTTTACTGAGGATGTCCTACACAGAGTGATATAACAGCAACATCAAGTCACTCAAAGGCCAGTCATAAATTAGCTAACTGTATACCCAGCCAGGGACACTCCCTAGGGAAAGACAAAAAAAACTCTTATGCAAAAACGGCTCCCTGCATGCCACAGGTTGGGTATAAATTCCTCTTAGCTGCTGATGTAATCACAACTTTGCAGTGAGTTGACGACTGAGGCTCTTTAGCCCTAGAGAACTCAGTGTCACTGGTCTGAAACCTCTCAGCCACCCTTGGTGAGGGAATTGGACAGCTATAGACGGTTCCAAAGCTCTCAGCGTGAGGATCTCCTGAGTTCTCTTGTCCAGACCCTGCAGAGGCGTGTGGCCGGCCACAAGGTGAGTGGTCTTCATTTCTGGGGAAGCTTCTGTTGTGAGAGGATTCTGTTTCTTCCTGTTTGGGAAGGCTCAGAAAACTGTGGGACTTTTCTGCCTATAGAGATAAACTGGTGGGAAAAAAAATCTAAGAAATGCCAATATGAGGTTTGGCATCTTGTTCATATTTTGTTTTCTGCCAAATTTGCTGTAGTTGCTACATTTCAAGCGAAACTGTTTTGAGAATGGGGAGTAATCTACTGAGAATTCTTTTTTACACTGGTGATACTGTCCAGTCCTTGTAACATGCAGCTTTAGGGGAAAGGTAAACTAAATATTATTAAGCCTATTTTATGGAAGAAAAAAAAATGAGTCTTTTAAGTAACTTGAGCCAGGTCACATAAGGCTAGGATTTGAACCCAGATTTGAGAGGACCTAAGAGTCTTTCTTTCTTTTTTAAACTTATTTATTCGGCTGCAGTGGGTCTTAGCTGCAGGATACAGGATCTATGGACTCTCTGTTGTGGTACATGGGCTTAGTTGCTCCATGGCATGTGGGCTCTTAGTTCCCTGACCAGGGATCGAACCCACATCCCCTGCATTGTAAGGTGCATTATTAACCACTGGACCACCAGAGAAGTCCCAGGCTCTAAGATTCTAAGTCCCAGTTACCAAGGGCCACATCTCACCACACTGGCTCCCAATGCTTTTCCATGGAGGAGATATGCAGGGGTGGGCATGGGGGATAGGGAGGTGCAGGGGGTGGGGCAAGCCCAGACCAGAATTGGGCTTCCACTTAGGTCTTCTTCTTTGATCCGTTTTTAAAAGAAGATGATCTCAAATGTTGAGAATTGAGTGCATTTTTTCCCCCACAAAATATATCCCCTGCCCCCATAATAATAAAGGAGCAGGGATGTCCCTGGTAGTCCAGTGACTGGGACTCCATGCTTGCAGCTCAGGGAATCCAAGTTCGATACCTGGTTAGGGAACTAGATACCATAGGCCAGAACTAAGAGTTCACAAGCCACAAAATAAAATATCCCATGTTCCAAAACTAAGACCCGGTGCAGCCAAATAAATAAATAAAATTTTAAAAAGGAGCAGATGGCAGCGTTGATAATAACTGCAAAATCAGAAAAGATTTAGCACAGCTATGACTTGAAAGCTTTCCCCAGTGATGTACTCTGCCTGCAGGGCCAGGCGGATGCTATTCCAGTGACCAGCAGGTTCCTCGCCACCTTGCTTCAGGTCAACCACGAAGCTCGCCAGGTCCCGTTCAAGAGGCTCACAGGGTTTGTGCTTTGTCGTTGTTGAGTTATGTGTTCTTCCTTTAGACAGTTACATTGCTTTGTAGAATTAAATCCATAGGATCCCCACATACAGCTCCAGAAGAGGAACAGAGGTCGCAAAACCCTGAAGTGGCAGTTCATGACTTATGTATGTTATCCTCTGCACTGATGCCTCAGTGTGGTAAACTAATCACACTGAGAAGGCCCAGGCCTGTCACCTCTTTCCCAACCTCCCGTCACGCTCTCCCTCTCCTCTTCAGCCTGCAGAAAAGAACCTCCAAGCTTAAATCCAGACAAAAGACGTGCTTTGCAAGACCGCAGAGATGGCCTGTCCCTGGCAGTTTCTGTTCAGAATCAAATCCCAAAAGGTGGACTTGACTACGGAACTGGACATCAACAACAACGTGGAAAAAGGCCACCAGTCCCCATCCAGGTAAGCTCTCCCCTGCTGCCTGCCGCCTCTTGCTGGTTTCCTCTGGGCCTCCACTCTCCTCTTTGCCCACTCAGAATTTCTCTCTGCTCCTGGCTTCTCACTGGAGGTCTGTTCTTGCCAGAGGCTTCTTTGATGTCCCTGTTGGGGTTTGATGTAGCCACTGTTGCACCTGACACTGTGTGAAGGAGGAAGGGCCAGGGCACAGTCCTGGAGGGAGCGTCTGATATGCAATACCTGACCTGAGAATGGGGGCGGGAGCAGTAGAGGCCAGTGGTGAGAACCAGGCAGCATCGCGGCCGACATCCCTTCTGAATTGCCGGTGCGCATGCCTCACTGGTGATTAGATATCTTGACTATCAACCTGGGGCAGGTTACCAGGATGTTCCCAGGTAGCTCTCATGGTAAAGTAGAATTCTTTTTTACACTGGTGATACTGTCCAGTCCTTGTAACATGCAGCTTTAGGGGAAAGGTAAACTAAATATTATTAAGCCTATTTTATGGAAGAAAAAAAAATGAGTCTTTTAAGTAACTTGAGCCAGGTCACATAAGGCTAGGATTTGAACCCAGATTTGAGAGGACCTAAGAGTCTTTCTTTCTTTTTTAAACTTATTTATTCGGCTGCAGTGGGTCTTAGCTGCAGGATACAGGATCTATGGACTCTCTAGTTGTGGTACATGGGCTTAGTTGCTCCATGGCATGTGGGCTCTTAGTTCCCTGACCAGGGATCGAACCCACATCCCCTGCATTGTAAGGTGCATTATTAACCACTGGACCACCAGAGAAGTCCCAGGCTCTAAGATTCTAAGTCCCAGTTACCAAGGGCCACATCTCACCACACTGGCTCCCAATGCTTTTCCATGGAGGAGATATGCAGGGGTGGGCATGGGGGATAGGGAGGTGCAGGGGGTGGGGCAAGCCCAGACCAGAATTGGGCTTCCACTTAGGTCTTCTTCTTTGATCCGTTTTTAAAAGAAGATGATCTCAAATGTTGAGAATTGAGTGCATTTTTTCCCCCACAAAATATATCCCCTGCCCCCATAATAATAAAGGAGCAGGGATGTCCCTGGTAGTCCAGTGACTGGGACTCCATGCTTGCAGCTCAGGGAATCCAAGTTCGATACCTGGTTAGGGAACTAGATACCATAGGCCAGAACTAAGAGTTCACAAGCCACAAAATAAAATATCCCATGTTCCAAAACTAAGACCCGGTGCAGCCAAATAAATAAATAAAATTTTAAAAAGGAGCAGATGGCAGCGTTGATAATAACTGCAAAATCAGAAAAGATTTAGCACAGCTATGACTTGAAAGCTTTCCCCAGTGATGTACTCTGCCTGCAGGGCCAGGCGGATGCTATTCCAGTGACCAGCAGGTTCCTCGCCACCTTGCTTCAGGTCAACCACGAAGCTCGCCAGGTCCCGTTCAAGAGGCTCACAGGGTTTGTGCTTTGTCGTTGTTGAGTTATGTGTTCTTCCTTTAGACAGTTACATTGCTTTGTAGAATTAAATCCATAGGATCCCCACATACAGCTCCAGAAGAGGAACAGAGGTCGCAAAACCCTGAAGTGGCAGTTCATGACTTATGTATGTTATCCTCTGCACTGATGCCTCAGTGTGGTAAACTAATCACACTGAGAAGGCCCAGGCCTGTCACCTCTTTCCCAACCTCCCGTCACGCTCTCCCTCTCCTTCTTCAGCCTGCAGAAAAGAACCTCCAAGCTTAAATCCAGACAAAAGACGTGCTTTGCAAGACCGCAGAGATGGCCTGTCCCTGGCAGTTTCTGTTCAGAATCAAATCCCAAAAGGTGGACTTGACTACGGAACTGGACATCAACAACAACGTGGAAAAAGGCCACCAGTCCCCATCCAGGTAAGCTCTCCCCTGCTGCCTGCCGCCTCTTGCTGGTTTCCTCTGGGCCTCCACTCTCCTCTTTGCCCACTCAGAATTTCTCTCTGCTCCTGGCTTCTCACTGGAGGTCTGTTCTTGCCAGAGGCTTCTTTGATGTCCCTGTTGGGGTTTGATGTAGCCACTGTTGCACCTGACACTGTGTGAAGGAGGAAGGGCCAGGGCACAGTCCTGGAGGGAGCGTCTGATATGCAATACCTGACCTGAGAATGGGGGCGGGAGCAGTAGAGGCCAGTGGTGAGAACCAGGCAGCATCGCGGCCGACATCCCTTCTGAATTGCCGGTGCGCATGCCTCACTGGTGATTAGATATCTTGACTATCAACCTGGGGCAGGTTACCAGGATGTTCCCAGGTAGCTCTCATGGTAAAGAGCCAGCCTGCCAATGCTGGAGACATAAGAGATGCGGGTTTGGTCCCTGGGTCAAGACAATCCTCTGGAGGAGGGCACGGCAACCCACTCCAGTATTCTTGCCTGGAGAATCCCATGGACAGAGGGGCCTGGCGGGCTACAGTCCATGGGGTCACACACAGCTGAACATGGACATGTTAGATGAACTATATCCAAGCCCTGTGCTGGGCCACACTCACTGGCTCTGAGATGTCTCTCACCAGCTGCGTGACTTGGGGCAGGTGAACCTCTCTGAGCCTCAGATGTTCTCATCTGCAGTCCAGGGAACCAATGCAACCCATTTTGGAGCATTTTGAAGATGAAATGGGAGTGGGAAAGTGGAGGCGTGAGTAGCTCAGTCGTATCTGACTCTTTGCGACCCCATGGACTGGACAGCCCATCAGGGAAGCCCCATGAGAGTGGCGTGTAGATCTACCAGCAGTGTGCCCATAAAGAGCAGGCCCTCAATAAACGCAAGCGTTTATTGTAACTTACCGAGCACTCACTTTGGGCCAGGGGCATCTCGGGCCCATCACAGGGGCTGCCACACAACTGCCCTCCTCGGGGGCTCTGTGAAGTACAGCTTATTGTCTCATTTTACAGTTAAGGCAACAGAAACTTTCCATATGCGTGGTGTGACTTCCTTCAAAGTCCCTTGCACCTTGTACAAGAAGCAAGCCAGAGACAGAACTAGAGAGAATTAGTGTGCCAGCCTGCCAATCAGTGGACAGGCTTCCAAGGCTAGGAGAACTCGTGGCCTTGCACTCCCAGTTGAGGCTTACTCCCTCGGAAAGACAAGTCCACCTGTGATAACACCACAGCCCTAGTCAAACCAAAGCCCCTGGCTTCACAGGGCTCCCGGGGAGCCTTCCCCCTGGACTACAGTGGGCAGGGCGCCCCCTGCAGGCAGGCAGCAGGGCAACCCAGAAAAGCAGCACCAGTTACAGCCTGGGCTTGCATATAGGGGGTGTGTGTGTTCGTTGCTCAGTTGTGTCTGATTCTTTGCAACTCCATGGACTGGAGCCTGCCAGGCTCCTCTGTCCATGGAATTCTCCAGGCAAGAATACTGGAATGGGTTGCCATTTCCTTCTCCAGATAAACAAGTGGCTTTACTACTTAATTGCAACCTTAAGCCTGTGGCCTTCGGCAAGTCCCCCGGCCTTAAGCCTCAACTGCCTCATCTGTAAGAAGGGGTAGGAATGCCTGTGTCCTGGGGTTGTGGTAGGAGATTACGTGAGTTTTGACAGGTAAACAATTGAGCCGCATGCCTGGCAGAGTCCGTACTTCATAAACAGCATCTTTCTCAGTTGACAGCAAGCATTATAATTGCTGCAGTCAGAAGGACAGAGTTGAGCAACATCAGACAAAGTCCCCTCTAGCCACTGCACAGGAGTGGGAGGCTCGATGTGGACGTGGAAGGGCGGGTAGACTGGGAGGAGGTGAAAAGACATAGTAAAGACATTCCAGGGAGGGGGCAGGGTGGCCAAAGCCTCAGAGACACAAGTCAGCATGACTGTGATGGGGCCGGGGCGGGCGTGGGGGTGGGCTGGGAGAGGAGGGGCCAGGCCAGAGTGCGTAGAACGTAGAGCAGGGGGGAGGGATTCGTCTCTGCTTGGAAACGGGAGCCACTGTGGATTCTTGAGAGTGTGGGTTTAACTGGAGGAGAGAATGCTGGAGGCCAGGTGGTCTGGGCTACGGTGGCCAACGTGGCCAGGAGACCCAGGACGAGAACGCAGGGTTGAGTTGCCTCTAGATGCCTTCCTGGCCCTGCAGACTCAGATACTGCAGTCTGACAGCAGTCCCATCCTCCTTCTGGGGTCTCTGAACTCCAGGGGTCTGCCTTGACTCTTCTTGGCCATTCCTGCCTATCTTCACATCATCACTGCAGCCCTGGCCTCCTGACCCCCCCCACCCCAACTGCAGCCCCCACATTGGCTCTGACCTCTCTCACTCCATCTTGTCTTCTAGCAAGCCATGCTCCGGCTGGAGAGTCTTCAGTGGCTCCCCATGGCCGATCACCCATGGAGGCTTGACTGCTGGGTTCTGTCTTAGCACCCTTCCCAGACCATGGGTCCATCCCACCTGCTCAGTCAGGCCTTCCTCACTTTCCTGTACATGGCACATTCCTCCCTTGATTCATCCAGACCCAATCCATCCCCTAATCTTTGAGATCATCTTGAATCCCTCTCCTCCCCTAATCCTTACAGTGTGGCCTACAGGCTGTGGCCTTGAATTTCAGACCCTCTAATAGCACTGATTTGTGCTTGGGGACCATTCAGGAGACCTGAGCTGTAGGTTGACCTGAGGCAAACCAGCTGACTTATTGTATCTTTTTAAGCTGGGCTGGGCTGGAAAGAAGTACTCAGATCAGATATTAGAGATGATTGGGAGAAAACACACAGTAATTCATTTAACTCTCCCAACAGTCGATGAGGAAGGAATTTTTGTTGTCCTCACATTGCAGCAATGGGAACACTGAAGGCTAGAAAGTTTAAGTACTTGTTGAGATCTCATAGTTAACAAATGACAGAGGCAGGAGCTGAACCCAGGCAGGTTGGCTGGTGACCACTACGCTGGCTGCCCTGCTTTGGGTTCTGGGCATTAAAGATGATTTGCTGAGGGCTGCTCCTCTCACACCTTGCTAGGGAGTCACAGGGCTGTCGGTGAAGCTCTTTTGTTTATCAATTAAGTAAATAATGTATTGCATAGCATGTCCGCGTCCGACTCTTTGCGACCCTGTGGACTGTAGCCCACCAGATTCCTCTGTCCATGGAATTTTCCTGGCAAGAATACTGGAGTGGGTTGTCATTTTCTTCTCCAGGGGATCTTCCTGACCCAGGGATCCAACCCACATCTGTTGTGTCTCTTGCATTGGCAGGAGGATTCTTTACCACTAGTGCCACCTGGGAAGCCCATTAATTGCATACACAGCAGCTAAACAGAATAGATACTGTTTAGAAAGTCCTTATTACTGTGTTGTCTTCTCTGATGGCTCAGATAGTAAATAATCTGCCCACAATGAGGGAGCCCTGGGTTCAATCCCTGGGTCAGGAAGACCTCCTGGAGAAGGGAATGGCCACCCACTCCAGTATTCTTGCTTGGAGAATCCCACGGACAGAGGAACTTGGTGGGCTACAGTCCATGGGGTCACAAAGAGTTGGACATGACTGAGTGATTAACACTATTACAGTAATGAGGTAGGAGTTATTATTAGCCTTATATTACAAGGTTGAGTGATTTACTTGAAATCAACATCTGGAAAGAGGAAGAGCCGAGGCTTGAACCAAGTCCAGACTCATAACTTCGACACTATACAGGCCCTCCCTGATGGCCTGGTGGGTGCTGGGCTGAGAAAGACACAGAGGAAAGAGACCCAGTTCCTACTGCTGGGGAGAGGGCAGGGGAAAGGATACCTTTCTCACTGGCTTGGGGAAGAATACACACAAGTGGAACGTTAAAGAGCGTTATAAATTAGGGTGGAGTGGACAGAGAGGTAGACAGGGGGTTACAGGAGAACTGGGGGCTGCTGGGATCCATTCTGGGAATATTGTAGGAGGCCTGGCCTGGCTGGAGTGTGTTGGGGGTTGGGGGATGGGAATGGGGAGAGGGCTTTAGAGCAGAGGCAGGCCCAGCTGGACTTCACCTACTGGTGGGGTGGGGGTGGGGAGCATGTTACTGGAAGAGGAAGCTGCAGTACAAAGGGGATTTTATCCTGAAAGCAGTGGGAGCCAATTAATATGTTTTGATTTGGAAAAGTAATTTTAAAATCCATTCAGGTGTAATAAGACTCAGGACTTTGTATGTGAGTAATGGTTCTATATTTTATGAAAACAAATGATTAGGAAGTGAACATGGGGGCGTTGGCGGGCCTGTGTTTTAGAGACAGAGGCAAATGTTGAGAACATCTAGGTGAAGTTGAATGGGATTTGGGACAAAATCAAGGTGGGTTGCAGTTGGCTCAGAATAAATATGCATCCTCTTTCCACGTTAGTTTGGGTTTGGGATTAAGTATGCTGGAGGACGCGCAGGAAGGCTCCCGGAACTCTGGGGTCGACAGCTGCTGTCCTGCCTCTGCCTGGACCCTAGGAATTATCCAGCTCCCGTATAAGGAGCAACACACAGAGGGAGCAAGGTCTGTGGCCCCGGTGCGCCTTCCAGGTAATAAGGACCAGGAGCTTGCAAGGGACCTGAGGAAGCCCCTGGCCGGCCACGCTGACTCCCACTAAAGCTCACCCCCCCAGGTCTGCACTTCTTTAGGGCTTCTTTCCTGGAATCGAAATGAACATGCAGGAAAGAAATAGTACTTCCTGGGCCAGCTCTGGAAGGTGGGAGAGCTTCAGCTGTGGCCCTGAGGCTCCTGTGAGGCCTTGAGCAAGAGCCTTCACATTTCTGGGCCCTGAGCTTCCTATCCGGAGAAGGCACTGGCACCCCACTCCAGTACTCTTGCCTGGAAAATCCCATGGATGGAGGAGCCTGGTGGGCTGCAGTCCATGGGATCGCGAAGAGTCAGACATGACTGAACGATTTCAGTTTGACTTTTCACTTTCGTGCATTGGAGAGGGAAATGGCAACCCACTCCAGTCTTTTTGCCTGGAGAATCCCAGGGACGGGAGAGCCTGGTGGGCTGCCGTCTATGGGGTCGCGCAGAGTCGGACAGGACTGGAGCGACTTAGCAGCAGCAGCAGCAGAGCTTCCTATCAAGTGAGGATAACAATATAGAATTGCCTTCTTGAGTGGAGTTAGTAAAGGGAAGATGAAATAACGGACAGGAAAGTTTGCTTTGTAAACTATGACGCATCGTACAATGGGAGTTATTATTATGGTCATTAATGTTCCTTCATGGGGAATAACAAACCCAAGGCCGGAGTCTCAGCCCAGAGACAGTCCAGTGGCATCCATAAGGCATATACCTTCCCGCGGACACCCATTGGAGCGGAGGCGCAGAGCGAGGGGCTGCTGGTCCGGACCAGGTAGCCGCCAGCCGATCAGACACTCTGGCCCGGATCCAGGCTCGGGATGAAACCGAGTCGCTCGCTCCGCCCCCGGGCGGGGGCTGCGGGATCCGGCGGCGATAAAGGGGCCAGAGCGGCGGGGCGCGGGGCGCCCTCCGAGCTGCGCCCACCGCCGGGCCATGCGCGAGGGGCTGGGCGCCGCGTGCGAGGCCGCCCGGCCCCGGCTCTGCCGGCTCCTCCGCAGGATCCTCCGGCCGCAGCCCGCCTGCCGCCTCCGCCGAGCCAGGTACTGCGCGGGCCGGGGTCCACCCTGGGAGGGACGCTAACCCCGGTGCGCACCGAGCCTCTCTGAGCCTCGGCTTTCCAAGGAAAATAGGAGAGTTGGGATATTCGCTCTGTCGGATTCCGATGGGGATTTACTTAAAAGTTTTTCCTGGTGTAGAACGTATAAGGGGTTGCAACTCAGTAGCCATAAAGACCCAGAGAAACCCCACATGCACCCCTGAGAGGTGTCTGTGCGGGCTGTGTGGGTGTTGCAGCACTTGGGAGCTTTCTAGATTTATCAACACTGGGGCTGCAACACCCATTAGGATAGATAGGGTTAGAGAGCAAGGAGGTTCTTGTTTTACAAGTAAGATCCATTTTCCAGAATTCC